>JAECMU010123000.1:0-14847 GCA_016106625.1 Dracogyra subfuscus
CCCCCCCCCCCCCCCCCCCCCCCCACACACACACACTCCCACACCGCAGGGTGCAGACTTGGTTAACATCTATCACACGAATCAGTTTTAATTTCCTGTTCAATGGCCATAGATCGCGTTTTGACGCGAACACCACTATCGTATAAAATCGGAGTTAACTTAATATTAGAATACCTTCACGGCTAACTACAAAATCCGAAAATTGGCGAATGTAGCGTTTCAAAAATTAACTCCTCAAATGCATTTTATGCCAAACGGGGAAAAAGTAGCTATCTCTGGAACTAGGCTTACTAATTTTAATTTAGCATTTTTACGAACATTAAAACCAAATGTCAGTGGGTAACAAGTTACAGAAAAAATAACACTTTGATAATGTTCACGAAAATCGAATATAAGAAGACACTCTTTGTTGAAATGCGTTCATTTAAAAAATAAAAACCATGGTTTGTTTGTGCCGTATTGTCGTAAAACACTGGGAGGTACCAGTTTAGTTCAATCTGTTAGGATCTGTGAAAGAGAGCGGCGCATCAAACTAGAAACCCTGGAGTGTCTTATACTTGAGGTTAAGCCATATGGTCAAAGTTAATGTTTGTTTTGTTTAACGACACCACTAGAGTACAATTATTTGTTAATAATCGGCTATTGGATGTTAAACGTTTTAGTAATCATAACATATAGTCTTAGAGAGGAAACCCGCTACATTTTGTTTTCATTTGTAACAAGGTATCTTGTATATGCACCACCACACAAACAAGACAGCACATACCACAGCCTTTGATATACTAATCGGAACGAGAAATAATCGAATGGACCCTAGACAGAACGCTGATTAAGGGAGACCTTTACCACTGGGCTACATGATGGTCAAGGATTGAAGGGTTGTTAAAACATATCATACGTTACGATTGTTATACATTTTTAGAACGACTGTGCATTTCATTTGGTTGTGTTTAAATATAAATATTTTAATATATTTGATTTTAAGTTTATATTCACACGAAAGGATTGACACGAGTATTGTTGCATAAAGCATGGTATGCGTTGTACTTTTTAAACGAATTTCTTGTTAAGAAGTCCATTTATTATACTGAATAAACTTACAATAAATTTGACTGACTTTAAATAGGAATGGATTAATTGAAACATATTTTAGTGTGTATAGTCCACACACACACACACACATAGAGAGAGAGAGAGAGAGAGAGAGAGAGAGAGAGAGAGAGAGAGAGAGAGAGAGAGAGAGAGAGAGAGAGAGAGAGAGAGAGAGAGAGAGAGAGACAGAGAGACAGAGAGAGGCAGAGACACACTTACACACATATACAAACACAAATACACACGCACGCACACATATACACACACACGCACACACATACATAAACATGCACACACACAAGTATTGGGGCACACGTTATCTAGCTTACAAGGTTCTCTCCTCTTACCATATTTTATAAGAATATTGGCGACTGGAACTAGTTTCAAGTCTTGAAGAATATACACATTCAAAACCAACTAAATACATGTCATAGATAACAAGACGGGAAAACAAATAAATAATGTGAAGGACAATGGAACAAGAAAAAAACACCCTAGTAGGCTCACAGGCCACCAACTGGATCCGGGTCCACTAATACAATACCCTATATCCAGAGCAAGACTATATCTAACATATCTTGTGTCGTGTTAAAAAACACAGCTCCATCATTCGCCGACATGAATTTCCCGCATTACTGGCACTATACCGTTTGAATTTTAAATTAAGAATTGCTATCATTACCCTCATTATTGTAACATAAAAACACAGACTGCTAACACTTCCGGTCTAAAAAAGATTCTTCCTTGCATAGCTCATAAATATTTTATCAAAGAAAAGAAAAAGAAATTAAAAAAGCAAGCACCATATTTCACAAACATTTTAAGAGATTACCATTGTCATACGTCATCAAATGCAATTAATATAATGGACAGTTTATATAGGCATCCATCATGTTTCCGACTCTATCGTAGCCGAGCATCCCGCATGCTAAAGACGAGAGTTTGGCGATATTTCTCAGTGGCAGGAAATTCAGCCGAACGACTTAAGATATTTCGATCATTTAACTACCATTTGTGCAGGATAATTTGACGTAATTCCTTCCTCCCGTTATTTGGCGTAAGACTTTATAACCGCAGTTATGCGAGACGCGCCCCATTAGAAGTCTTCAATGACAAACAGTTTTTAGCGTGATTATTGGGTATTGTGCAGCGCTTGTTTAAAAGAAAAAACAGAAAGAGAGAGAGAGAGACAGAGCTAAAATACTTGATAATACATTTAAATAGTTCAGATTTTTCACTCTTTTACCCAGTAATCAGTTATCAGCGATTTGCGTTCAAGAAATCATTTGGTTAAAAAAAAATATTGACAGAGAAAGAATGAATGAGAAATGTTTAAAGAAAACATTAAACTAAATGAAACAAAACTGAAGCCAAGCAGTTAGAAGATATTTTCATTTATTATAAGTAACAAAAACGGACCTCCCAACTAATATTTATTACATTTATTTATTTATTATAAGCGGGGTGGAACGAAGTCCGGTGGTAAAGCGCTCGCTTGATGCGCTGTCGGTTTGGGATCGATCCCCGTCGGTGGGTCCATAGGGCTATTTTTCGTTCCAGCCAGTGCTCCACGACTGGTATATCATATACCGTGGTATGTGCTATCCTGTCTGTGGGATAGTGGATATAAAAGATCCCTTGTTACTAATGAAAACATTTAGCGGGTTTCCTCTCTATGTCTGTATTAAAAACTGTCCGTATGTTTGACATCCAATAGCCGATAATTACTAATTCAATATGCTCTAGCGGACTTGTTAAACAAAACAAACTTTAGTCAATTTCGTACGACTACAATAACTGTTATTTGACTCAAATGATTCTTTTCAATGAATCAATAAACACATTTTTCTAACAATGGATTCTTTTCAGTGAATCAATAAAGTAAATTTTCCTACAAGTGGTTCTTATCTATGAATCGATAAACAAATATTATCCCGGGTTATAGATAACAACATCAAAACCAACAGCACTGAGAACAAAAACAATAATAATATTTAAAAAATAATATAACAGAAAAGACAACAAAAATAATAGAATGAAAAAAGAGGTTAAATAAAATTGTATAATAATCTTACTGGTATTGACTAATAGATTTATGACAATAATAATATCTTATTTAAATTGTTTAATATAGCACGTAGTTTTATGTATTCTGTGAAATCCTGGAAATTGACCACGGCAATCGGTAATGCCGCAGAGATTGCAGCAATGGTTTTTAATTTTCCGCGGCATTTATTTTGCCTTGGGACGTTCAATTTTCTATTTAATATTTATTAATTATTTATTTTGTTTCTAATACTGAAAAGTTTTGCCCTGGCTCTTTTCTCCATCTGTGGGGCATCTTTACATACTACAATACACTTCTTATTGTTAAAAATTTAATATGTTTCAAGCCCTGGCTGTATTAACAAAATCACTACAACAATTAAAGGTGAGCTCGCCTGTAACCAAGTTCATAGGGTCGTTTTTCCACCACACTACTGAAATGAAATGTGTATTTATAGGATAGGTTGATCAAATTCAACAGTAAAATGAAAGCAATGTAGCAGAAAACAATTTGAACAGAAGACGTTTGTTTTGTTTAACGACACCACTAGAGCACATTGATTTATTAATCATTGACTATTGGATATCAAGCATTTGGTACTTCTGACATATAGTCTTAGAGCGAACACCCGCTAGATTTGTCCATTTGTAGCAAGGGATCTCATATATGCAATTACAGGATAGATATACCACGGCCTTTTATATGTCAGCTGTAGTGCACTGACTGGAACAAGATGTGCCCAATGGGCCCACCGACGGGAATCGATCCTTGAGCGACCGCGCATCTACCGAGCTCTTTACCAGTTGGTTACGTCCCGCCATAGAAAGCAATACAAACTACGACAACAAGCACGGGTGCAAGGGGATGTTTTGGGGGTCGATCCCCCACCCCTTCCGCTCGAGTAAATGGATATTTTTCAATATGTTTTTCGTGAAACCATAACTCTACTCCCCGAACTCCAAACTTCGTTGACCACAGTGTAGAACCCCCTCCACCCCCTCATTATCTTTCCGTACATCTCTTGCTAATTAAAGAAACGATTTTATCACGATATATTTAAATTAATTACAGAGGGTCTTTCAAGAACATCTTTCTCTAATATGACGTCATTAAATTGTGCAGCAATTTTTAGTTCTTTTTCGCCATGGTGCACCGAACTACCACACGAAGATACGTGACACTTTCAATAAATAAATGATTTTATTGTAAAAGCCATGCACCAAAGTGAAATTGGAAATTAGATTTGGGAAAAACCAACAATTAACCTCTCTCGCAAAAACACAGCACCAGAATGACACCGCGTGGCACTCCGAAGTCGCCCATTAGTTAGATTAGAAGCCAAAACGCGAGAGCCCTCGAGATTTGAACCGAAAGGGTGACACTGAGTAAAAAAAGAAGAAAAAAAGTCACTCGCGCGATTACCCTCCGAAGAAACGTCCCGTGTAGCCATGTTTTTGTCTTGCAGCGGTCTCATTGGCTCCCCGCGCGTCCCCAGAGTACCCGGATTGTGTGACGCAACGCAATCATGGCCGGCGAAGCCAGGCGGTTTGAACTTGGCGTCTGATTCGCAGCGTTTGTCAGAGAAGTTAATTAAATTAGCAGGCGCGGGCGGGGGTTCTGCCTGCTAGGCCCTAGTCACGAGATACCTGTATCGTCTGGTCAAATCCTAATTAGTTATGTATATAAATGTTGGCTGGAACCCATTTTAATCAAATTCCCGCTCGTGATCCTAGACCAATCGACTGATGCGCCCGTGACGGGGGCCATATTTTATTAATGGCGAATTGGTCCCAAGGTGATGCCTTATAATTTCCACAAGATGTCCTAATGACACCGGCGGTCGTCTGGTCTTACTGTTTGCTCGAAACCACGACTTCAGTGCCATGACGAAATAAATATAGTTAAAGACAAGTATACTGACGTCCAAAGGAAACTTTACAATGCATGAAATTGTATTATTAAAAAAAAAACTCAACACAAAACAAATAACAAATGGTATAGTGGAATATAATAGTATTATAAAAGTCAACGTCTAAACGTCACAAAGCACTTCATGATACGTGCAATGTGTTTGTAAGGTGGATTCTAAATTGGTACATATATACAGTTTATTTTGGATATATGTCATGGAAGTTGCACGCTTTCTTTAAAGTGCATTAAAAGGACATTCCTGAGTTTGTTGCAATTTTTTAGATTTTAAGGCTAGCAGAGACTTTTTAACAATTGTAATTGCATATTAAATCTATTTTTCTGCATTAAAATATTAGTGGTTGTATATTAAACGTGTTTCTGATCATTCTAATATTTGTACTACGTTAAATTTCATTTTATTTCCATGGCGACAAAGAAACTAAATCCAGTTTGCCCTTGTTACAAGTATTAAGACGACCAGAAACATATTGAATATACAGACAGTGATATTCTAAACAAGAAAATATATTTAACATGTAAGTTTAATCGTAGAAGTATTTTATAAGTCGGAAACATCTTACAATGCAGAAAACTCGGTAATGTCCCTTTAAATTAATTTGTAATTAATTGTATTGCTTTTGTTAGTTGTATTTGCGAGACATTCCAGTTACCTGGATTTTGTTTCCAGAACAGATGCTAGGACCTATGTTGGATGTTAGCGCGAAAAGTCATATACTGTAACCTAATATGAATTGTCCCGTGTTTGCTAGCATTGTGAGCTGTTTACCTCTAGTAAGTTGTTTACCCCTAGTTTTTAAAGACTATACATTAGTTCTCACTATTAGAGCCGTCTTTGCTAAGTGAAGTCGAGTATTAACTTAGATTTCATTGTTTGCGTTATCCGTTTTCATTCATCCGAATTAAGTGTTTCTGACCAGGGCCCCGTTTGACGAAGTGATCTTAGCCCTAAGATTACTTTAGGCACATATCTACCCTATGCACTTAAGTTGATCTTAAGGCTAAGATCGCTTCGTGGAACGG
The DNA here is from genome assembly GCA_016106625.1 of Dracogyra subfuscus. NCBI lineage: Eukaryota > Metazoa > Mollusca > Gastropoda > Neomphalida > Peltospiridae > Dracogyra > Dracogyra subfuscus. Next base: position 6,092 of record JAECMU010123000.1, read on the forward strand.
GGCCCTGATGTCTATAACACTTTAAGTTTTATAAGCATGGGCCTTACCATCCTGGTGTTTCTAATACAACAGAATGCATTTTTTGTATATAAATAAACCCATGTACGTACCTCTGAGAAGTAACGGTTATCGAGACAATCACTAGTTTATTTCTAAACGGTATTTCACCGTTTCAACGTCACAGCTACCTGTTTCATTCTGTTGTAATATATTCAAATGTATTGCAGCTTTGTAGAGTAAAGGGACATACTCTAGTTTCAACCCGTGAAAATTAACATTAAGTTTATTTAATCTACAAACACATTTGGATAAAGTTACAATTGAGTGAAATATGAGTTTATGACTTTGAAATGGTGAAATACCCTCTAAAACTCGACTAAACCTCGAATCCATAACTGTTGCTTCTCAGACGCACGTGCGTTTTTTAAAATATGATAAATGCATTTTGTGATATTAAAAACAACAGGAAGACCAAAAACACTTCGAATATACGGAAATTGATAATGTAAACCACAAAATATATGTAAAGTATGCTTTCAGTTATCAAAAATTGCTGTAACAGTCAAAAATATGTCTTAGTGTTTAAACACTTGGGCATGTCCCTTTAACGTCCTGCTTTATGGTTTTTAACTACAGTCTGCGACTTTCACTTCTAAATCGACTACCATGGAATAAAATATCCACCGACTTTCTCATCGCCTTGTGTTTGTAGTAGCACAAATGGGATTGATTTTAAATCCCACGAAATTTCGAACGTGCTAAAATATCTATTTGAGGTAATAAAATGAAGTAGAAAATGTTTCAGTATGTAATTTCAGTCGTTAAAAAGGCTCCATCACTCTAACACTTTAACAAGGAAGAAACAATATCCTGCAACGTACCACAAAAATATAGCAATATTTCCAACAAAAAACCTATCATTTTGTAATAACGTTTCAGTTACATACATATTTGTTCTTAAATCGCGTTTCATAAATAAAATAAAAATACTTAAAGGGACATATCCTAGTTTTTTAACACTACATGGCATATTTTTCACCTGAACCATAGTTTTAACCCGTAACAGTAGATACTAAGTTTGGTTAATTTATAAACTTGTAACACATTTGGATACAACAGAGTAAAACAAGAGTCTGTGATGTTGAAATAGCCTTAAAAATAGACTAAAACACGATTCCATAACCGTTATTTCTCAGACGTATGTGCGTATGAAAAATGCATGTTGTAATATTAGAAACACCAGAGTGATCAAAAACACGTCGGTTGTACGGAAATGGATAATCTAAACAATAATATATAAGTAATATTTGATTTCAGTCATCATAAACGGCTCTAATAGTGAAAAGTATGCCTTAGTGTTTAAAAACTAGGGTATGTCCCTTTAAATACAAGTCTCTCACAAGTGTCTCCATCTAATATCACATTTCCGAAAAAATAAGCACTTTCGACCGAAAACAAAATCTTATTGTTAACTAATTTATTTCCAGTGTTAATTCTTTCCCTCTAACATGTCATTGTGATTTTTTTTTAATATAACAGGGACTAAAGAGTAAAAGTAATTTACTGAAAATAATTCATATCTCGTTAATAGATATTTCGCTGTAGGCTTCTATCGATATGACGAAGTTCACGTTCAGCAGAACACTTTTGTGTCGAACTAATTGGTATCGGAGAACATCACGCACATGCACATATCTTCGTTTTATCAAATTATTCGCATTGACATCGCAAAACACATCTATCTTTGATCTCCATAAAGCTGATTAGCGGATTCGCGTTTTTTTTAAGAGAAGAGTAATTAATATAATTTGTTAAACAGTAAAATGAAAGTGTATTAAAAACAAATAGAATGAATGAATGAATAAATACATCGGCTATTGGGTGTCACACTATGGTAATGTAAAAACAAATAGACTGAATGAATGAATAAATACATCGGCTATTGGGTGTCACACTATGGTAATGTAAAAACAAATAGACTGAATGAATTAAATAAATACATCGGCTATTGGGTGTCACACTATGGTAATGGAAAAACAAATAGATAACAAATAATAATAATAATCAGAAAATAATTTTAAAACGTTTGTTTTGTTTAACGACAACGCTAGAGCATATTGATTTATTAATCATCGGCTATTGTATGTCAAATATTTGCTATTTCATTAGTAACAAGGGATCTTTTATATGCAATATCTCAAACAGGATAACACATACCACGGCCTTAGATATACAAGTCGTGTATAATAAAAGAGAAGAAAAACAATAAAATTGACAAACACACAGAACGATAACTAAATATATTAAAATAAGTAATAGAACAGACAAAACAAATCGACAAATATAAATACAAGAATAGAGTATACAAAAACATTAAATACATTTTTTAATAATAATAAATAATGAAAGGAAATGTTTTATTTAATGACGCACTCAACACATTTTATTTACGGTTATATGATGTCTGACATATGTTTAAGGACCACACAGATATTGCGAGACGAAACCCGCTGTCGCCACTTCATCAGTTACTCTTTTCGATTAGTAGCAATGGTTCGTTTATATGCACCATCCCACTGACAGGATAACACATACCACGGCCTTTGATAAACCAGTTGTGGTGCACTGGCTAAACAATGATAATAACAAAGAAAGAAAGAAAGAAAGAAAATAATAAAGAATAAAGAATAAAGACAACAATATTGTTCTGAACGTAATCACAGTCGCTATTTTTCAGTTATATTTTTGCAGTACTAGTGTAATTTTAGTATTTGATTCTCAACCAGTCATTCACTGCTGTGCTGTGTTTATTGATATTCAATAACTTACTCTATACCCTTCAGTCGATCCCGGAGCGCAATTGAATGACCATTAATGCGCTTATTAGACATAACTTAGTACCGTGTCTGATACTAGGTCCAAAGGTCGTTAGCAATTAGAAGATGACTGGTGTTGCCCTCTGGTGAAATATTTTCTCTCGACGCTGATTGGTTCATGTTCACAGAGTGTGATACATTCATTCCGACCTTTTTACGTGTATGTTTGCTTAATTCTTTTATATGTCAATATGACGACGAGATTTGTATCTTGTTAATTTTGCAAATCATTAGTAAAGTGAGACTAAATAATAATGTATTTCTCAACCTAAACGAGATAAGAGAACAATAACATAAAATACATAATAAAAAGGTCACCACAACGACCAAATGAACCCGTCAATACAAAAAGTTAATTTTTTTGTTTGTTTAACGACACCACTAAATCACCTTGATTTAGTAATCATCGGCTATTGGATGTCAAACATTTGGTAATTTTTACATAGTCTAAGAGAGGAAACACGCTGATTTTTTTCTATTAGTATCCCATCAATAAGATAATAACCATGAACAAGAATAAAAGTAAACCCCTCAAAATAAAAAAGAAGAAAAAAAGAGACACAGCACTTGGACAAAACCGCGAGAACAAGAACAAGAAAACACAAAAGTAAAATCGAGAACAAGACTGAGAACAAGAACAAAATAAAAACAAAATCGGGAACAAGAGTGAGAACAGTACATGGGTCTACTGAGAAGAATCGATCCGATGGCCGACCGCTTCACCGGCGGATATAAAAAAGATAACCAGAGAGAGAAGAAATAGAAAGGAACACGTCATTAACCTCCCGATATGACATTCGTGCATACATTATAATAACTCTACTGTAGGTAAATGATAGCGAATATGGCACACACAAAAAAAGAGAAAAAGAAACCCAACCAAAATACCCCAACCTTTTACTCTCAAATTGCAAAATCTTTACCTACTTTACTTAGGTATACTACGAGTATGTTCCTAATTTTCGTTTTCTCTTATTTATTTTTCTTTGTTTTTCTCTTCAATATTATTTCCTTTTAAACATTTCGATTGTCTATTAATTTTGTTTACTTTCTTATCTTTCATCTTTTCTTTATGTCCTTTATTTTGTCTTATTCATTCATTCATTCGTTCTTTCTTTCTTTCTTTCTTATTTAATTAATTAATTTATTATGTTTTATCCTTTTTTCTTCTATTTATGCTCTGCCCTCCAGCATCCCTGCGATTTAACTAGAACAACCTGTGATGGTTTCTGTTCCCAGACAAAAGCAATGCCATCATGACCCTTGGTGTTCTTTGGATTACCACTGTCTTCTAATATTAATTACTTATTTTCCCCATGCTAATTAGTAAAGCACGAATTTCTTCCTTTTTTTGTACGACAAACAGTTGTAACTGTTGATCTGAAGACTTTGAGGCTGTTAGAACTAGCGTGGTTAATTTCCCAGTAGATAACTCGAAAGTTCACGGAACTGACTCTTGTATCAAGGAATAAATAATATAGCTCATTGTTTAAAACAAAGACAGAGATTAACGAATACTAACGTCAAGGTAGATTAAATATTTCGCTTTGTTCTTTATTATTATTTTATTTTCAATCAGGAGTTTTGGAATGTGTTCGTATTCATTTTGTTTTTACATTATTGATTTCGCAGTAAGCAAATGATGACTTTTAGTCGTCAGTAGGTTTTATTTTTTACTTTCCACAAAGAAATATAACAGAAGAGAACTTTAAAACACAAATCAATATCGAAAGGAAGGAAGGAAATGTTTTATTTTACAACGCGCTCAACACAGATTATTTACGGTTATATTTACGTTAAACATATGGTTAAGGACCACACAGGTATTGAGACAGGACATCTGCTGTCGTCACTTCATGGACTGCTCTTTTCGATTAGTAGCAAGGGATCTTTTATATGCACCATCACATAGACAGATACATACAATGGCCGTTGTTGCACCAATTGTGGAGCACTGGCTGAAACGAGAAACGCAATGAAATTTCGAATGTGTTTAATGTTTTCCTTTTCTTTTTAATTATTTATTGCATTCGTTATTTGCATTTTTAAATTTGTTGTTGTTTATGGAAAATAGTGTCTAAGACTTTAAGCAGAAGTTGAAACTATTTTAACTAAACAAATATATATCACTCCATGAAGTACTTCACTTTCAAAAGATACAAAAACATTTCCACGTCAAACACATCACCCCTTTCATGACCACCTGCATCAATCACCGTAATCATTGGCATCATCATCAACAACATCATAATCACCTACAACAACATCATCATCATCACCATAATAATCATAATCACCATCATTATCATCGCCATCATTATCAACAATGTCACCATAATCTACAACAACATCATCATCATCACCATAATCATCATAATCACCATCATTATCAACGTCACCATCATCAACATCATCATCATCTACATAATCAACATCACCATAACTATCATATTCACCATCAACAACAACATCATCATCATCATCATCACTATAATAATTATAATCACCATAACTATCATCGTCGTCAACATCAACAACATCATCATCATCATCACCACCATAATAATAATAATAATCTCCATCACTATCATCGTCATCACCATCAACATCATCATCATCATCATCATCACTATAATCGTCATCACCATCAACAATATCATCATCATCATCATCATCATCATCACCATAATCATCATAATCACCATCACTATCATCGTCATTACTATCAACAACGTCATCATAATCACCATCACTATCATCGTCATTACTATCAACAACGTCATCATTATCACCATCATCGCAAACATCACCATCAACAACATCATCATCATCTACAACAACATCATCACCATCATCATCAATTCCGATACTTTCTTTAATTGTTTTGAAAGTCGATCATCCAAATTCCTTTCATTTTAATTAACGTGTCTAAATTAAACCTTAATAAAAATTATGCTACATTTCTTCCACCTTTTGTTCTTTTCAACAAAGCAGCACAAAACAAAGCAAAAAAAACAAAGATTCAGTTTGATTCGTTCCATCTGGACAGACCAGAATGTGTCTCGTGAATAAAAGCCATGTTTTATCAGCTGAACGTGACGTTCCAGGCCGATACTTCGTCGTCAACCCGACACTTGGCCGTACATCATCGCGCACCCTAGCGGCCGTTAATTTTGGGCTGGCCATTCGGTGGATAAAAGCATCGTATTACTTACTAAAGAACAATAACCGCATCTTTAATTAATCCCACCAAGACCGGAAATAATTACGCTCCATTATCCGGAGATAAGACTAGACGTGTTTTCATTGGTTTATCACCAAGTCGAGGCTGCGTCGTTGGCATGTGCGGTGTATTTATTGACTGTGTGGTTCGTTTAATTGGATATAAGCACGAAAATAAATGAACAAGACATGTTTAGTGCGTAGAACAAGTGAGAAAAAATCTCAAACCGTTATGAAGAAAAAGTGAAGAAAATTACTGCACTTAAAAACCTAAACAGGCTTTGAGGTCAAAATTTAAATACTCAACAAAATAGTTTATTAAATGTTACACAGTTTGCACTCCGATGAGGATCTTTATTTATTATTGATTTGCGTCAATTAAATCTGAAATGTGAACCATTTACAAACATGAAAATCTCTTGAAATATCAATTGTACTCCATAACATTGGCATATCCCGATAACATATTCACATCAGTTCAAAAGCTATACTGGGTATATTTAAATTATGAAACTTCAGCAATAAAGCGATGTATGTAATAATATAGCATTTCAAAACATATTTATTTTATTTGCAAAGTAGTTTATTCTAGACAAATTCAAACTTAATGCCATATTAGCATAAAATATCGACAACTAGAAACGGAAATAAAAGGCATAGAAAGAACATAATAAGAAAAACACCAAAAACAAACAACAACAGGATAATAATAGTTTAATGGTCGTCACGATCCTCATGAGATAAAAATAAGATAAAAGATTAAAAAAACTTTATTACGTATAAACATGCCACACACGGAACTGGGTGCAAAACATGTTACATGCTATATATACAAACAATACTTTTTATACAAACGTCATACTATTCTAGTGCCACACTTTTTGTAGTACCTGATTGGCAAAACTACTCTTAAAATACATGTCAATACAGCGATTTCCATACCGACACCGCTCCCCCTCTTCTCTTACAACTACCACCACCACCACCACCACCACCACCACCACAACCACCACCACCACCGCCGCAACCACCACCACCACCACTACTACTACTACAATAGTAACAACAGCAGCAAGAACCTTGAATGCCAACATTAGATCTCTTAGATCTCAATAATTGCACACTTTAGCCTTGAAAGCACATAACCATCTTTTTTGTTTTCACCATTCGCTTTTTAGCGTATGACATTCTGTTCCGCAGGTTTCGAGTACTCTCGACCAATGTCGGAAGCTCGTCGTCCTTCGCGACATTTCGGCGAATGACTCCATTGTCTTGGAGACAGCCTGGAAATGTTCCATTCACGGGAATACAGTAAGGACGTCCGGTGGCGCTATCATTTCGCGTCTTTTTTTTATTTCGCGGTTTTGTGTTTCCACGAAAGCACTTTGTCATCGAATTGGCAAACCGCCACTCACACAAATCTCTTTCCGTTCGGAAGAATCCGGCTGAACAATACAGAAATCGATTCTCCCCCCTTGGTGGAACTCTTTCTGGGTGTATTTTTTCTTTGCGGTCGACTCCCTCTGAGGTAATAAAGAACTCGATACGTACGGAAATTCCCGAACGTCTTTCCGTCATCTCGATCTTCACTTTAAAAAACCCAAACAATGACACTGCCATTAAAACTATTGTTCGTGATGGCCCCGCTGCAGGCGTAATGGGCGAAGTTATGTTTTGAAACCATTTAGACGGAAGTTCAAAGGATAGGTTAGTCGTCATTAGACTCTGAAGTAGCTTATTACTCGTATTAGTCTTCGAGATATTGGCCCATTCTTAACCGAAAGCATTCATTATTTCAACAACCACAGCGACCGATCTGGGGGTGTTCTCGTTTCTGAACGGTGACATCAGATGGTCGTATCCTTTGCATTTGGATCACTGAACTTAAATTAAAAATGTATTATAGTATTTAATTATATGGTGTCTGTGTGTGTGTGTGTGTGTGTGTGTGTGTGTGTGTGTGTGTGTGTGTGTGTTTGTGTGAGTGTGTGTGTTTGTGTGTGTGGGGTGTGGGGTGTGGGGTTGGTGGTTGATGTTTTGTGTGTGTGTGTGTGTGTGTGTGTGGGGGGGGTATTTGTTTTTTGTAGGCACATGACATTGTGTAAGGAAGGGTGGGACGTACCCCAGTAATAAAGGGCTCGCATAAAACGCTGTCGATCTCGGATCGATTCCCATCCGTGGCTCATTTGGCTATTTCTCATTCCAGCCAGTGCTCCACGACTGGTGTATCAAACAAAGGCCGTGTTATGTACTATCCTTTCTGTGGGATGGTGCATATAAAAGATCCCTTGCTACAAATGGAAAAACAGTGTGGGTAGTGGGTTTCTTCTCTAATACTATATGTCAGAATTACCAAATGTTTGACATCCAATAGCCAATGATTTATAAATCATCTCAAGTGGTGTCGTTAAACAAAACAAACTTTAAACTTTGTATGTCTTTCAAATACATAAAAAAGACATTTCACAGTGAAACTCCAGGTAAGCATATTGTGTGTGGGTGAGTTATTCTTTGTAAGATTTGTATGTATTTATTGGTATGATGGATAGACGGAATCCTATGTCTGTCTCGGTGGATGGATCGGTGTAAATGTAAACGGATAGATGGGTTCTCGCGTTGGATCTTTTTGTAAGAATCATATCATTAATGCAACCATCA
>JAECMU010123013.1:0-17267 GCA_016106625.1 Dracogyra subfuscus
ACAAACCATGGCCTTTGTTGAACCAGTTATGGATCACTGGTCGGTGCAAGTGGTTTACACCTATCCACTGAGTCTTGCGGAGCACTCACTCAGGGTTTGGAGTTGATATCTGGATTAAAAATCCCATGCCTCGACTGGGATCCGAACCCAGTACCTACCAGCCTGTAGACCGATGGCTAACCACGATGCCACCGAGGCCAATAGGTAATTAATTAAGTATGTAAGTAAATATGCAGCTATGCCTGTAAAAAAAATATGTCACTGTGACCTAGTTATGGTAAGCAACATGCCACCATCCCAAGTTGTTTGTTGCCACTATATGAAATAACAAGAAAGATATGCTCTGGAAATGAAAAAAACTAAAGTTTACAAACAGACGGACGGACAGATGGACAATGCCATACTACAATATGACCAGGCAAAGACAGGCAAAGAAAAACTGTTTTGGGTGAATAAAATGTCTGTGATATATCTTTCAAGATCAATGTACGATTTTAAGGAGAGCCCAGAATCCTGAGGCTTCCAAAAATCATGTAGGTCTCCCTAGCTTGTACAAATTACATTGATTTTTCAACATGACACGGTCAATAAATATCTTAAAATACTGGGAAACAAGTCTTGAATAGCAATCTTTTCTGAGATTTCATGCAAAACACTGAGTGTATCTTCTGTTCTACTGGAAACACACGTCAGGGCTTGCTGGGTTAGTGGCAGGCTCTAAAAATGTGTAAACGGGGAGTCCTTGTGACACTTAAATTTTTAAAACCAAAATCGCACAATGAGGATTATGCTAATTTAAAAAAAATAGAAAATAAAATAAAATTTTATAATTAAAAAACCCCAATTAATTCCAATTTTTAAAAATTCTTTAACATGCAATGAAGTAAACATAAAATACTTAATTTTCTGGGTAAAAGCAAAAGTTGATGATACCCATGCTGCTGGAATATTTTATGTCGCCATTTTACTTTCTTGATTTTAGTATTATGGCTTTATATTTATTTACTGTCTGAACCAAAATGTTAACAACTGACAAAAATTGCTATCATACCTTTATTTTTTGTTAGATTTTACTCACATTTTATCTAGACAGAAATCTAGGAAAAACCATTGCAATGACACAGATTCCACATACTAGATTGTAACTATGTCACCAATATCGACTTCTCTGAGACCGTATAGGGCAAAAACCATGTAATTTTGTGCCGGCTGCCATTTTGACTTTTTATGGAATATTCTCCAAGAGGGGTGAAAGGATATGACTTAATCTAGCAACGTCATAACATGTTATCATATAAAAGCAATGGTGATGATGTCATATTAATTTTTTAAATTATTTTTTGTTTGTTTAAATATACCACTACAGATCACTGATTTTATATTAATTATGTAACGTACTTTGGAGGCTTTCACCCCCTCTTGAAATTTTATTTTTTTCCCCTATGCTATCTCAGCGAAGTCGATACTGAAGACATCATTATAGTCTCATATGTGAAAGCTGTGTCACTGTAATGGTTTTTATACAACTTGTGTGTGGACAAAATTTGGGGGAAATGTAACGGTAATTAAAGGTAGGAGAGTAATGTTTTGTAGTTGTTAACATTTTGGTTCAGACAGTAGGAAAAAACCCAACCCAAAACAGCCACCAATATTTTTCATAAGTAATAAATTACAGTCAACATTAAACAAATAAAACAATCTTTGCTGTAACCCAACCACCATGTTTTTGTTTTTTTTTGAATCCAAACTATTTTACTGCCTTTATTATTGTTTTAATATCAGTCAGACAAGCACATAAAAAGGCCTGAACTCATATTATTGTGTCTACCACTATCTTTTTTCGGTTCAACATCAATCCAACCGACTCATAAAATTGCTTCAACTCATATTACTTCATCTGCTGTTACTTCTTTGTTACTTCCCTTTCTCTAATATATTATATTTACCCGTATATTGAAAAAAAAGATAGGAAAAATCCAAAACTATAATATTCCTACTAAATGACCTCATATAGCAGTTTCAGAACTGATAACATGGGGTAGGTTGCTAGACAGCCCCCACCCAATATCATATGATCAATTCCCAAATAGTTCTTAGATGTTTTTCACAGGTATGCAGTCACCTAATGAATACCTGGTTTTTTTTTAATACAGGGGAATAATTCAAAGAGAACATATAAGGGTTTTTTACAGGAAGAACCTAATACATACCCATTTTTCCAATACCGATCAATAACTCAAACGTGAATATTTAATTTTTTTTTTTTTTTTTTTTTTTACAGGTGGGCATGGCCCCAATAAATACTAATTTTCGAACACTGACGAATGACCTAAAGTGAATATAAATATATATATATATAAGCACTGTTGTGTCAATATTGAATTAACCAAATATTGACTCAAGAAGTGAAATATGGAGGAAAAGAAAATGCACAAAAAGAACAATCGTATTTTTAAAAATTTCTATAAATTGTAAAATTAGAATCACTTTGGACTTTAGAACAATCTAATTTTATTTTTAACAAACATGAATTTCTAAGAAAGTTATAATAACAAAATACAATTACACCAATATTTTTGTAGAAGAACACAAAATTCCACATGTAATTCATAAAGTCTAGAAATAATGTTTATCACGAACTGATTCATGGCATAAAAACTGCATCGACGTCTCATCATTTTCCATGATAATCCTTCCATCATCTTCAGATACGACGGCCAAGGGCAGTTAGCACCTCTTTAAAAATGTGGTTGTCTGACATAGGTGCCTAGGTGGTCAAGCCCTCAAACCATGCATATTTCTAGACATACCCAAATCTCTTACTCAGCTGCCATCAGAAAGTCAGAATAACCAAAACAGTGGTGTCACTGAATAAACACCAAAATTGCTGCCTTTGTCAATTCACAACCAGTTAACCTATCAAACAAATACTATATTTACCAGACCACAATTTTTCAAAGCCTCATCTACTAGCATTTAAAAAACAAAAGAAGCTCTATAAGACCATTTTGGTACCTTGTTCAATGGGTTAGTTGTTGTTTTGTTTAATGACACACTCAACACATTTTAATTATGGTTATATCGGCGTCGGACATATGATTATGTCAAGAAAAAACCCCAGTGGTTAGCTGACGGGGATCGATCCTAGACCGACCGCGCATCAGGCGGGCACTGTACCACTGGGCTATGCTGCCCGCTGAACTGTTAAGAGTAACTACAGGTACAGACCATGTGTTTACAGTTACATGTTGGTAACTCTTTTGATGGTTGGTTACATGCTCACAATACCGGTAAGGCATTGATTTCAGATTTCGCAATTCATATCTACCTTTTTAAATATTTTATTTACTTTAACATTTACTATAAATATTTACTCATAGAAAAAATATTTTTTTTTAAATATAAAAGTTTATATTGGGACAAAAAAATATATCGATACAATCGTATCAACTCAACCGAGATAAAAACATGATAGTTAATGCACATTTTGGCTGGGACCAGCCAGTCACATTGACACAAGCAATTAAAGTATGTTCGATACAGCGGTGCTTGACTGTATATATATTATTTACAGGTTGGCCGGGGTTCACATTCACACTGGGCCAACTCTGCAAGTCCTATCCTTTTTAGATGCTTCTTGAGTCTACAATGTCCAGCGCCGGGGTTCAATACATACCTGTTTTCTAATACCGAGGAATAATATTTAATGGACTAGAGACCAATACATACATATTATTTTCTAACACCAAGGAATGACTTGAAAGTGAAAATTTAATGTTTTCTACAGGTAGTACTAAACCAAATAACTTCTGGCTGGGTCAAAGTTCGACGTGCAACCAACTTTTGATAGAGAAGTGAACACTACAAGTCCTGTAATTGGTCATAAATGTGAGTGTGTTGGTTGTAAAAAATAATAGTTTCATCTGGGTAAACATTTTATTTCATCTAGTACCAATGTGTCAAGTAGCCTTGTGCTTGAAACATGTATGGTGTACCTGTAAAAAAAAAAGTACTCGAATTTTATGCGGAACTAGGGTTGTCATAGACTGTACCTGTTATTTCAGAACTGAGCAGCTTGACCCCCAATTTTGTCTGGTTCACTTTAAGTGTGAGGGGTGGTAGTATTTATATCTGTGGCGTTTATGTCGATTGATATGCTGCAGGTGGCAGTTTTAGCTACATGTTACTATTGTCGTCTATGGGATTTGATTTGGTGGTATACACCCTACAGGTGGGGCTGAGACCAATACATACCTGTTTTCTAAGTCCAAGGAATAACTCAAAGGGATTAGGTGGTTTTTCATACAGGTGAGAAGATACAGCTGGCGGTGGTGGCAGTGACATTGGCTCTTCAACCGCGGAAGATGCACTTTCCGACTTGGGCCGCAGTTTGCGTTTCTGAGAGTGCACACTTGAGTCATCGTCGTCGGCTTTCTGCGAGCGGGTTGTGATTCCACTCTCCACTGTCAGTGCTGCCAGGACATTAGGTGGATCTGGGGTGTCTGAAAAAATATATACACATATCAAATCAAGAAGAATGCAGGAACAGTCAGCCTTGGTCCATGTGTCATTATTGTTTGTATATTATTTAAAATTTTGTTTGTCCGAAAACACTTCTCTGGGGTGTTTTTACTTTGTTCTGAGAAAAGTCTCTTGTAGACAAAGCTTTGGGAAGCAAAAGGCTGGGGAGGGTTGTACATCGATTACAGCCTTGCATTTTTAAGTTATTTAGCATAATTTATTTGTTAAAAACTATTAATAAAGCAGAATAAAAGATAATATATTCATGTATGCTTAGAGGGCATCGCACCATCACGATTATGGCACAGGACTAATGAAATCTAACTTGTAACGATTATGACGTAGGGCTAATGAAATATAACTTCATCTTACCTGTTCATTTTGCCCGAACGTAGATTTACATTTGCAAAGTACCAAAAAAACACCCCAACAAATATTCAGATTAAGTATGTTCTGCTACAATATTTATTATATCTAAACTAAAATGTCTTGCAACTATTATAAAAATAGAGTTCATAATATTTATGCTCTGTTCATGTGAACTCGTAAATTATAAACTTGCTTTACGCTCCCGTTCTTTTGCAAAGAACAGATTCCGGAACCACGTTAACATCTAATTTAATTTGATTATGACAATTTTAAACGGTATTAAACATTATTATTGCAGACACAAGGCATGTATACTTTATTTTTATATAAGCTGTAAAGCGTATTGGGTGCTATTTCTAAGTTTGAAGATCAATGAACCGATTACTTGTATGAATTCAGTCGAACGTTCAGTGGCGAAAATTACCGATCTTAGTCGATAGTAAAAGGGGAATAACTCAAGTTATCAAACTTTTCAACACATTGTTTTCCGTTTTGGTGTGTCAGCACAATAACAAGAGTTACAATCATTTCAGCATTTAGGGTCAGGGTTTAGACCTATGTAAATGCTTGGATGGTCGGAACTCTTTCCAAAACTTTTACCGCGATTTGTAACAAAATTAAAAATGTTGTTTAGGTAGTCATTTGTCATCAGGCATATTTAGTTAACATAATTACTAGCCCGGCATGAAAATTCCACTTGGATTTTTAAACCCCTGTGTTATCTATTCGTACTCATGACAATTTTTTGGTTGTTTTTACGCCTACTTGTAATTAAAGCATTGTACAATCAAGACTATTTGCCACCAGATGCAGTCTAAACTGAACCATAACTCAATTGCAGTTTATTTCCTTCTAGGCTATCTATGCAAATTGTCAGATTATTGTATATAAAATTAATATAATAAATATCTATTATTATGTTAATTTTTTTTTATAACTGTTGAATGTTTTCAATGTTAACAAGAGTAATGGTGAGGTACATGATATGACCATCAGAAGTTTGACGGAAAACCACAGATATTAATGTGTATGTTATGGGTTTGATTCTATTCTAATTATGAGAAATGTTTACATGAAATTTTTTGATGAACAGTTTGTTTTGGACCAACTACTGATGATAATTTTTTTTTTATAATTTTTTTAATTTATTTATTTATTGGACCAACTACTGATGATAATGCAATGGCCAAATATACACAGTTTATTGGAGAAGGCGCTGTCTGATTAATGAAGTTATTTTTCTTTATTAGAAAGGACAATTTTATTTTGCATGTGTACTCTGGTGACAGATTTATAATGGCAGAGAAACAGTTTATGTAGGCAATGTTAACAACACAGTGACCTAGTAACTGTATTTGACACACCACCATCCCAAGTTATTCCTACTTGTATGCATCTGTATGCAAGATATGATCCAGACAAGGATTTACTGTTAAGTACAGTATACCATGAAAAGTAGGTTACAGTGACCTAGTAATAGTATGCAACACACTGCCATCCGAAGTTGTTCCTACATGTGAGGTTTGTTGATCCTGTATGCAAGATATGGTCAGGACAAGGATTTACTGTTACATGCAGTAGACTGTAAGTAGGTCACAGTAACCTACTAATAGTACGGGGCACACCACCATCCCAAGTTGTTCCCATATCTAAGTTTGATGGTCTTGTATGCAAGATATGGTCTCGACAAGGATTTACTGTGCAGTAGAGTGTGAAAAGTAAATCACAATGACCTAGTAATCTTAATGTGAGGTTTGATAGTCCTGTATGCATCTGTATGCATCTGTATGCAAGATATGGTCCACAATCATTTTTATTTTAGACAATTTCTTTCCAAAATGATACATTGATAAGAAAAGCAAGCCTTCTGAGAGTCCTGCAATACATGTTCGGGCCCAACAAATTTCTTTATCTTTCAAGTTCAAGGGACATAACTATGTGAAAAATATGAAACTGCCATGAAAGTCAAACTTGATATGTAACAGAACATGATAAAACTATACACAAAATTTCAGCTCAATATCTTGTGACATTGCAAAACATATTTAAAAAAAAATAATTTTGTATCTCCTAAATTCAAGGGCCATAAGCGTCAAAAATGGGTCAATCATCATGAAAAGTCAAACTTGATCTGTAAAGCTATACATAAAATTTCAGATCAATATCTCGATGCATTAGGAAAAACACATCCGGGAAAATATATATGGAACAGATAGAAGGATGGAGATGAAACCTAGAGTCCAATATGATTGGATCAGTAGAGAACTAATAACTAACACCAACCGAAATATGTTGAAAGAAAAAAAAGCTGGCAACTTTTTATGTATGTAATGCAAGTTTTTTCAAAAGAAGCAGACTAATAATAGCAAAATAAATTTTTATAATAAAACAAAATCTTACTGTTTTTCTCCTGTTTTTGAGGAGCTGCAAATTGCTGGTCTTTTTGCTGATGTTGTTGCTGCTGCATCATTGCTGTATGTGATCTCAACGTCCGCGTCACACGACGCTCCTTCTCCTCAACCGTCGTTTCTTCTTTCTCCTTTTCCCCTGCTGCACCACCCTCCTCCTTTGAACTAGAATCTTTATTTTGTTCCTGCTCCATCTGCTGGGCACCACCTTCAGCCATCTTCCCATCTTCCGACAACATTACAGCATCGGCCTGCAGCACCGACTGAGCCATCGCTGCTGCACCGGCCGCATCGGTCTGTGTATTCTCCGCCTGCTCTGCCCCTTGCTCCTGCCCTTGCTGGTCCTGTGTTGGATTTAAAACGTACGGCAGTGCAGGTTTGTTGAGAAGCAGCTTCAGACAGTCGGCATCCTTTGTGACTGTCGAGGTTGCCTTTGGCGGCAGAATGATTCTCAAGGGCGGAACCTTGGGAGAACATGCTCTGCTGTCTCTGTCCAACCTCATCAGCCTCGGTGAGGATGGCCGACTGTCTCTGTTGTCTCTCAACCTCGGCGAGACAGGTCTACTGTCTGACCTCAGTCTTGGTGAGACGGGTCTACTGTCCTTTGCTTCACGATCTAACCTTAACCTCGGTGACACTGGCTGATCTGATCTTAACTGTGGCGAAACGGGTCGGTCAGACCTCAGCCTGGGCGACACGGGCCAGTCTGACCGTAACCTTGGCGACACGGGTCGGTCCGATCGTAACCTTGGTGACACCGACCTGCTATCTGGATGTTCGCGATCCATTTTGAATCGCGGTGACACAGGCCTGTTTTCACGTTCCGCTTTTAACCTTGGTGATGATGAACGGCTTTCTGATCTGGTCTTGGGTGAAGAAGACAGACTCTCCTTGTCCAAATGAGTTTTAGGAGAGGCCGACCTGCTTATGTTACTGTCTGATCGAGTCTTCGGTGAAGGAGGCCAGCCATCTCGGCCGTCCTTTTCTATTCTAACCTTAGGAGAAGCTGAATGAATCTCCTTACTTTCATTTTCAACCTTGGTTTTCGGAGACTGCACACAAGAATCACATTCCATAGAATTTGGGGGTGAAACGGTTCTTTCCGATCGAATCCTGGGGGACACAGGTCGCGAGTGATTCTTGGGTGACGGAGAACTATCCTTATTGTCCTGATTAGATTTTGTCTTCGGGGAGAACGACCTCGGCAAGAAGCGTCCATCTTGCCCTGCGGTCAACTGGTCTCCAAGTCGGTTCAAAATGTCATAATGACCATCGTCATGCTTTTGTGAATTCTTGTGAGAAAACAGAGGTATCCCTGATGATGATGATAATGATGATGAATCGCCAGCTTCCGACGTCGTCACAATATTAACTCCCTTGTGCGAATTCTGCGTACGAGTCCTTACACCATGTGGTGCAGTGCTGGCATAACTACCACTACCACTGTTCGTGCACGTTGTCACTGGGTACTGAGAAACACCATCGTAACCGGACGATGGCAACAACGTCCCATTCCCAACAGAACTACTGTTTAAATCCATTGGAATGTGCTGCGGCTGCTGCTGCTGTAGCTGCTGCATATGGAGGCCACCATCTACACTACTACTACTACAGCTATTCCTGACTGAGACATGTAACGGTTTGCTGTTCTCCCCTCCACCCATGCTATCATACAGGTGGGGGGTGAACGGCATTGTTTGTTGAGCCTTCAGCTCGTGTTTTTGTTCCTTCTCTGAAACACTCACCATCTCCGAATCCATGTGGCGTTCTTTGCCGTACAGCCAACTGCTGGAGCTCAACTGTTCGTCAAGAGTTGGCTCCCTTGACACGTATGAACTGTCCAGGTGAGGATCGTACAGTTCACTGTCTGATATGCTCGACACTGGGCTGCCGTGTTGCGAACTGTTTTTCACCGGTTCGTCAGTCAACACAGACAGGTCGTACGGTTTAACAAGAGGTTTGTCCAGCACTTTGTGTGCAGGCGGCTGTCCTTTATCGGCATCGAACTTGATGCAGATGAGAGGTGACGGGGCGATTTTCTCTGGAGACTGAGGAATGAGAACTCGTCTACTGCTGGATGAGGTGTCACTCTTTAAAGAACTGTGAGGATGTACATCTGAAAAAAAACCCACAGTACACTCTGTCAGTTGCAATTGAACAAATATTAATATATTGTTTAACGACACCACTGGAGCACACTGATTTATTAATTATCACTTAACTAATAGGCATCAAATATTGGATTTGCAAACATTTAATTCTGATATATAGTCTTAGATGAATCCCAATATATTTTTCCATCAGCAGCAAGGGATCTTTTATATGCACTTTTCCACAGCCAGGAAGTAATATACCAAGTACAATTAAAAAAAGGAGCCAAAATTGGGAATAAAATGGGGAATGGTACAGATTCTTGGAGTTAAAATCATGATACTTGGGCAATGGATGAAATAAAGTTTGTTTTGTTTAACACCACCTCTAGAGCACACTGATTCTATTAATCATTAATTAATGGACGTCAAACATTTGGTATTTTTGACATATAGTTTTAGAGAGGAAACCCGCTACATGTTTTCATTAGTAGCAAGGGATCCTTTATATGCACCATCCCACGGGCAGGATAGCACATACCATGGCCTTTGATATACCAGTTGTGGTGCACTGGCTGGAATGAGAAATAACCAAATGGGCCCACTGATGGGGACCACGCATCAAGAGCGCTTTACCACTTGGCCACATTCTGCTCCTCTCAGGCGACTGAGTGCTTAACAACCGAGTTACATTCCTCCTCCTGGGTGGGAAAGGAAGAAAGAAATGTTTTATTTAACGACGCACTCCACACATTTTATTTACGGTTATATGGCGTCAGACATATGGTTAAGGACCACACAGACTTTTAGAGGAAACCTGCTATCGCCACTTCATGGGCTACTCTTTCCGATTGGCAGCAAGGAATCTTTTATTTGCACTTCCCACAGACAGGATAGCACAAACCATGGTCTTTGTTGAACCAATTATGGATCACTGGTCGGTGCAAGTGGTCTACACCTACCCATTGAGGCATGCGGAGCACTCACTCAGGGTTTGGAGTTGGTATCTGGATTAAAAATCCCATGCCTCGACTGGGATCTGAACCCAGTACCTACCAGCCTGTAGACTGATGGCCTAACCACTACCACCCCTGAGTGGGATGAAACCATGAAAACTGGAGAATGAGTCCTACAACCAAAGCATCTCAATTGAGCCCTCTACTGACTAAGCTAGAACCTGCCCTTTTAATGTTAGCTGTAGAATGAATGAATGAATGTATAACGACACCCCAGCACGAAAAATACATCGGTTATTAGGTGTCACAATATGGTAAGGGGAAATGTTATCTATAGATTTTACAAAGAACATTATAATATAGGAAGGAAATGTTTTATTTAACGACGCATTCAACACAGTTTATTTACAGTTATATGGCATCAGACATATTGCTAAGGACCACAAAGATATTGAGAAATGAAAGCTGCTGTCGCCACTTCATGGGTTACTCTTTTTCGATTAGCATCAAGGGATCTTTTATATGCACCAGCCCACAAACTAGGTAATACATACCATGGCAATTGTGGTACACTGGTTGGAACGAGAAATAGCTCAATGGGACCACCGACGGTGATCGATCCCAGACCTATTGCGCATCGAGCGAGTAGTTTACCACTGGGCTACATACTTTACCACTGGACTAAATACCACACCATTATAATATAACCCCCACACTCAATGTTTTTGGGGTTTTTTAATTAAGCAATTTATGATTGATTTTTTGGGGGGACTACAAATGCAATAAAAAAAATGTCTGTTCTTGTTCATTTTACGATACTGACAATCTGGGATGTGGCATGTGGGTAAAATACACAGTAGAATCTCATTGGATCGAACTTGGAAGGGTCAAATACACCATAATGCACAAACCAGAAAGAAGAAAGAAGAAAGAAATGTTTTATTTAACGACGCACTCAACACATTTTAATTACGGTTATATGGCGTCAGACATATGGTTAAGGACCACACAGATATCGAGAGAGGAAACCTGCTGTCGACACTTCATGGGCTACTCTTTCCGATTAGCAGCAAGGGATCTTTTATACGCACCATCCCAGACAGGATAGCACATACCACAGCCTTTATTATACCAGTCGTGATGCACTGCATGTGACGAGAAATAGCCCAGTGGGCCCACTGACGGGGATCGATCCCAGACCGACCTTGCAACAAGCGAGCGCTGTACCACTGCTGAACCAGAAACAAAGTCCTGAGTTACACTTACACGCTGATGACCGAAAGATTAGGTCGAAATACCTGATGGGTTGAACACTTTCTCAAGCACCGACATGGTTCGAGCCAACAGGATTCAACTGTATTATTCTTCTGTTAAAACTGACCGGCCTCAGTGGCGTAGTGGTTAGGCCATCGATCTACAGGCTGGTAGGTACTGGGTTCGGATCCCAGTCGAGGCATGGGATTTTTAATCCAGATACCGACTCCAAACCCTGAGTAAGTGCTCCGCAAGGCTCAATGAGTAGGTGTAAACCACTTGCACCGACCAGTGATCCATAACTGGTTCAAAAGGCTATGGTTTGTGCTACCCTGTCTGCGGGAATCGTAAATGAAAGATCCCTTGCTGCCAATCGGAAAGAGTAGCCAATGAATTGGCGACAGCGGGTTTCCTCTCTCAATCTCTGTGTGGTCCTTAACCATATGTCTGACGCCATATAACTGTCAATAAAATGTGTTGAGTGCGTCGTTTAAAAAAAAAATTCTTTCTTTCTTTCTTTACATTTAGAAAACTGATTTATGAACAACAAAAAAATCTTCTGCTAAAAAGATATCTAATGTTAGCTGTAACTGGCAAAGTACATTAAAACATTTTAAACATTTTTAAATAGTGCTGTTAAGTATCCTTCTGTTAACAAGATACTTCAATTTTTATGTTTCAATTAAAATACACATTTTGCTGCAAATTTAAATTTGTTGATAAAAAATTTAGCATTATATATTCGTTGTCTTCTTAAATTTGTTGACTGCACAAGGCGACAAATTACACCAAAATTAGAGCACCATGATTAAAAATAATTTCTCACTATTTAATTATAGCTGTAACAATGGCAATGTGCAATGGAATGAATGAATGTCTAAAGACACCCCAGCACGAAAAATACATCAGCTATTGGGTGTCAAACCATGTGCAAATGGCTGCTCTCTTTAGTTTTTAATGTTCTAATTTTGTTAACTGGGCTTCTAGATTATGGTAGCCCCACTCCCATGGCTTGTGATATTCAATGGTGGGCTTGTCAATAACTACTGTTAGCATGCCTGACGGCTATTCAAAAAAAGAAGTCAAATTATTTCAGATAAGTTGATTTTTTAAATATGAATATTTTGCCCCCATCCCAATCCCCCAGTGTTAGTGTCTTTAAGCTCTATGATCTATCTCCCCATTTATTTATTTTTTTATTTTTATTTTTTGGTTTGTTTAACGACGCACTCAACACATTTTAATTACGGTTATATCGGCGTCGGACATATGGTTATGTCGAGAAAAAACCCCAGTGGTCAGCTGACGGGGATCGATCCTAGACCGACCGCGCATCAGGCGGGCACTCTACCACTGGGCCATGCTGCCCGCTATATCTCCCCATTTAGGTGACATACCTGATTATAACTATTATTTAGTAAAACTGTTTTAACTTATTAAGTAAAGCTGGGCTAGTGAATTTTTAATCATAGCTAGTACATTTTTAAAATCACTGATCCCATGGAAGCAGGGATGGGGAAAAACCCTTTTTTCCCAGTCTGGGACCAATTCTCAATCTCTGAGACCGAAATTGTTTTTTAAAAACGTGCTTTTGCCGGTCCCATTTTGTCATTGTTGTCGGTCCGAAGCACCTGTCCGTTTGCATTATAGGAACAAACTCCTATCTGCCAATTGGATTGGCCTGCCCAGACATTGGTATTTTGTGCATGATTTAAAATAATAATAAATAAATAAATAGTGGTCAACTGGTCACAATCAACACATGTCAACCATGTCAACGCCTGTACTGTGTACGGAGCTCTGTCGGATCCAAGGCAAGAGGCTTTTGTGACTTACAAACTGCTTGAAATAGCATAATATATAATGAAATAATCTATAAATGTCTTTCTTGGTGACTGTTCAATGTAGTGTATCAAATAATTATAAAGGACTTAAAAAAAAAGTTTACACCTTTTTTTTTTTAAAGTGGGAGCAAGCTGGAATAGCTAAACCGGCTATCTTTAGAGCCAGTAGAGGTCAAATGTCAATCAATTAGAGACAACGTTATTAATTGCTTTGTCTAAACATGTGCTAGCTCAAGTTGTCAAACGCTCGAATGGTGTCATTGTTTATTAATTTTCAAGACAGTATTGAATACTGGTACTTTTTATACTATTATATATTATCACCTTTTAAATGATTTTATAATTTTTATTTATATTCCTTTCTCCCCATCCCCCCACCGTAGTGATGACATCATGTGAGACCGATTGACAATTTTATTTTTACTCACCCCTGCATGGTAGTGGATTCTTTAATTTTTATAGAAACCATGAAATTTTATATTATATCAAATGCAACATTTACACTTCACATTCGAGATGTTTGCTGCACATGCTACCTGTGAAAAATAGTTAACACCTTCTGGCCAATGATATTTGTATCTTGTATTAAAATTAAAAAAAGATACCAAATTTAAGACTAAAACAAAAATAAAATGCCCATTACAAATCATATAGATAAAAATTTGCTATGTGATCATACCCTGTATTACTCCTGAACTTTCTTTTGAGACAATAACAACTTTCTACTGGGAGAATAACAAACTAAATAGGTCGTTTCCATAGCAGCAACAAGCACAACAATCCAGGTTACTTACCTTCGTCTCCAGTGCGAGAATCTTCGTCCTTCACGGATGACATACTTTCTGGTGATGTGGGCGAGCGTGCATCGTCCTCCATGCTGGAGCTGTCACTGCTAGAAGAAATAATTTCTTTCCTCAGAACAATCTCCAGATCTGGTGACGCGGCTACGTCCACTGGCGTCTTGCCCTTTAGATTCAGCTGCAGCGGATTAGCACCATGTTTCAATAACAACTCAACAAGCTGAAACAAAAAATGCTTAAACTGATTTCGTTTTTTGTTTTTTTTTTCCCCTTCTTAAATTAAAGTCTGTTGTTACCCAGGGCAATGCCATAGAAACCGCCACTTTTTTATATTTTTTTATTCCCCCCAGCATTTAGTTTACTATGGACCTTTCAATTTTCTATGTCATTTTCGTAATTTTTAATTTTATATTTTATTCATTTTGTGGTATTCTGTACCTCAGGCAAATGTAACCCTATCAAACTAAATCCCAGTTCCTCAAAAGCCGCCTCCCCCTCCCCCCCACCCATAAAAAGACAATCCCATAAAAGTATAATTTTAATACCTTTTGATGACCATTGACCGATGCATCATGTAGTGGTGTATCATTCTCGAATCCCTGAACATTTACGTTGGCGCCAGCCTTCATCAGCTGCTTAGCAACCGATAGCATTCCCCGGTTACAGGCTTCATGTAGTGGAGTCCAGCCTAAAAAACAAAATAATAAATGTTGTTATTAATGACCACTGGATACAAGATTAATGTTGTGATATCATGTATGGTAATAAAAACATATAAAAATTATGTCGTCATTGGATACTGACCACTTATTTTGGTATTTATTATCTACTGACCACTGAATACAAATTTAACATGGTCTCGAGTCTCTCAACCAAAATATATTTCTAATTGTCCAATAATAACAGAAATTGGTCATTATCTTTATGACAGAAGAAACAAATAATATAAAACAAAATCAATCTTCTAATTTTCAAAATGCAAATTAATCCAAAATTGGGCTATTTCTCCTTCCAACCAGTGCTCCACAACTGGTGTAACAAAGGCTGTGGTATGTACTATCCTGTCTGAGGGATGGTGCCTATAAAAAATCCCTTGTTGCTAATCGAAAAGAGTAGCTCATGAAGTGGCGACAGTGGGTTTTCTCTCTCAATATCTGTGGTCTGATGCGATATAATCGTAAATAAAATGTGTTGAATGCGTCGTTAAATAAAACATTTCCTTCCTTCCGTCCGTCCGTCCGTCCGTCCGTCCATCCATCCATCCAAAACTCTATATCAGTGTGACACTTGACCCTTACCAGCGTAATCTTTTACGTTCACATTGGCCCCAGCCTTAATGAGTTTCTTTGTTTGCTTGATGTCGCCACGCTTCGCAGCCATGTGAAGGGAGGTTTCTCCTCGGTCATTTCTCTTGTTTACCTTCTTGTCTCCCGGTGTTTTCTTCGCTGATGACATGGGTGGGGGCGAAGAAAGAGCCTTTGGTGATGCATCTGAAAAAGAAAAGAAAAAATGAACAGTAAATATTTACAAATAAGAAGAAGAAAACATGCAAGGGTCGAACCAAAACTGATTAAAATTCCTGCTGGATATTCCATCCAGAAAGCTACGTATTTTGCAACCTGAATCAAGACCTGTCAGGCCAAGTATGATCGACTCGAAGTAAACGGTGAATTATAAAGGTAAAATTATTGCTGGTCCCACAGGCAAAAACAGCAATATTTTGACCCTTGAAATGTTTTATTTAACAACACATTTTAATCCAGATCTTCAAGAATCAACACCTGTGAAACAATGCAATTTGAATTTTTTATGAGTTCGGGACAGGGATTTGAACCCACTGCCGACGGAACTTGTATATTGAAAACAAGTACAATGCATTAGCTCACGAGGCCAAGCATCTGCTTCATCAAATGAACATGTAAGTTAAGCCTTATAAACCGAAGACAACAACATGGGTAAAAGTTGAAAATTGTGAAAAACCAGAAAAACAATTCTGGGTGCTAGGGCTTCTTGTGGTTCCCAGGTAAAAACGACCCTTAGAGACCCAGAGACCCAAAAAACCCAGAAAATCCAGCATATGCCTGAAAACTTTCACCCAAGCAACAAAGATTCTGACTGTCGGAAACTGAATAGGAAATCACAGGTTACATGTTTAGCATGTTTAATGCCAGCTATCCACTGTTGAGGCTTTCTTGACTGAATCGTTCAGGTTATGTCCGAAAGGATACTAATGTTTTGGGTTACTAGTTTTGCAAATATTCTTTGCCATTTTAACCAATATTTTCATTAAAAAAGATCAAATAGAAGTTAATTTAGCAGTCACATAAACTGTTTTAAATGAATAATGGATTACTTTGGAGAATACACAATTAACTGCCGTTCTTGAAAAATAACCCACTCACCTCTTTGGGGTTCATGGATTATTTTTCAAGAATCGACAGTTAACTGTGTATTCTCCATTACTTAATCTATAGTTATATGGCATCAGACATATGGTCACACAAATAATGAGAGGAAATCCATTGTCGCCACTCCATAAAATAATATTTCTTTCCAGTTATCGTAATGTGGGGTTTCTTTTTCAAGATAATTACTAACTTTGGTGTTGTTGTTTCCCCATATAAAATTATTTTCAAAGTAAAATATTAAGAGTACAGGCGCAAAACACGATATATCCATATTTCATTTAAAGTAAAAATGTTTGTTTTTTAATTAGCGTATATTGCATTTTGATGAAAACCCCCACGGGATTTACACAATACAAGGATCAATCATGTTTTGCAGCATATCAGTAGGCCTCCGATTAGCCCTTACAATAATGGCTTTAACTAAAAGTAGAAAGAAAATGGTTTATGTCACATTTTGTGCCTGAACTCTTCATATTTTCCCTACCTACCTTATATACTATGCTGTGTTTTTCATCATACAATATTTATAAAATAAATTTTCGTGTTAGACTTAACACAACAACAGTCTTTAATATACCAGCAAGACAAATTAAAAAGAGGCTGGGTGGGATGTTGGG
>JAECMU010123031.1:0-11679 GCA_016106625.1 Dracogyra subfuscus
AGACATATTTATAACTGACTTTATAGGTGGGTTCACAGTATGCACTCAGGCCTAGACATATTTATAACTGTCTTTATAGGTGGGTTCACAGTATGCACTCAGGCCTAGACATATTTATCACTGACTTTCCGTCCAGTCTCTTTCCTTATCACATAAATCTTGTACATATATTAGCAAGTCACATTTTCAGAAGTTAAAAACTAAATCATTGAGTCCATATTATACATTCCATAAATATCGGATCTGCCGTGAAAACAAATCTTATTTGTATTATAATTTTGCTGGCGTGTTTGTAGTTGTGAAATCCAAGCTCGTTGAACAAAGTTGACCCGGGTTCGTTGTGTAAATGTTATACTAACGTACCAGGCCACGTGAGAGACGAGGGTATGACTTTCAGTTTACCGTCACGCTGGATACCAGGCTCGACTCACGCTGTTTACTGTAGATCACATTACACCTGAAATCACGGACAGAACTTTCACCGCATTATACAAGTCAAGAAGTCTTCTATACCGGGGTTTGTGTGTCTGTTCATGGACGAATTCATAGGGAGAGGGGGGGGGGTAGGGGGGGTACTTGGGTACCTAACGACATTAGTTCCAAAATATTTAGGAAACATAATAAGATATGTTTTCTCTTCGGGGTTTTTGTTTTAATAATTTTAAATTTTTATATTTTTAACTACTGCCTAATACGTCAAGTGAGTGTGTGGGGTACAAGCACATGTTGGTGTTTATGTATGTAGCAGAACGAAGTAGGTTTTGAGTAGTATAAGGCCCTTGTACTACTGTTTTGGGAGTCAAATGCAAGAATACGTCGCCCCCACCCCCGGCTTTCTACGGACTTGTTATTACAAAGTTTATTGTTCCTAAATCATTGTGAAACAGAAGAAACAAATGTCTGTATGTGCTTTAACACTTGCAAATACCTATTCATTAATATTAATATTAATATTGCCTTCTTCACGAATCGTAACCACATGTACACCGTTATTGATTTCTATAGGTACTAGATCACTACGAAAAACCAAGTTAAAGAAGCTTGTGCATAACTAAGTCATAAGAGCTGCATCTTCAAACAGACATACACATACAACTATAACACTTATTTCTGTTTACAAATGCATGTCTGCACATGTTTAAAATCTGCAAACATAAAGAGGAAGACACCAATGTGTAAATGCGTTAAAGGAGCCAGTCGGGTTTATACACTTTAAAAATATGAGGAAATCTAGTTTTCGAAATGTTCCGGGGAGAATACTCCGAAATACCTAAGAAAATGTCACTTAGTAAGCATGGTCTGGTTCACTTGTTTTCATCATTCCTGAAGCATACTTGTAGTTGCAGATGATACAATTATCTTCTTTCTTTTCTATTTTTTAAATTTGCACATCGGTTATCTTGGTGATATCACACTCAATGTTAAAATCGTTTCTTCAATCAACCATAAGCTATGACCGATATAAATGAAATAGAAAAGTACAACTCATTATTCCTGACATACTGGCAACTGGGTGCGATATTGTGGCATCATTGTTTGGCATTAGAAATGTTGTAGCTTTAGCATGCTATGGTCAGCCATAACGTTAGTCTACTACAGAAACCCATCACATAATGTGGTCGTCAAACGTTGGTCAGAGCATGACTTGTCCTGTCACTAATGAATCAATCCCTCGGTGGAAAGATACGTTCTACATAACCAAATACACTAGCATACAACTGCATATTGCTGATCACGAGAAGTGACTTATCTTATACTGTCTCCGATACATTACATTGTATTATATTATATACTCTAACTAGATTTATACTCTAAGTTTATTTTACTAACATATAGTTTTTAACTAATATATTTAACGTTTGGTTGTGCTGAGAAAGACACTAGTAGTTCGCATCGATGAGGTCCTTGGCAATATAGAGTATCATAGAGTATCATGTTTAATATATATTATCTCTACTGGTTCTTCAGATTATTGTTTATTTCATTATATAGATATAGCACTTTGTTGACTGTTAGCCTTCAGGAGGAGCTTGACGACGTCAAACCGTTTGTTATATATGGCGTACCACAGCGGGGTGTGGAACAGCTTGTCGTACAGATTGACGTCTGCTCCGGCCTCTATTAGATCCTCGATGCAGTCAGCGTGACCTTTCAAGGACAGAATATGAAGAGGTGTCCTCCGCACAGACGCGTTGGCGATGTTAACATCACAGTTAGCTCTAGCTAGCAGTCTGACCACGACTGCATATTGCTGATCACGAGAAGTGACTTATCTTATACTGTCTCCGATACATTACTGGCTTCTGTGGAGGTGACACTGACTTGTCGATCACAAATGTGGTTGCAACGGTTCCCACCTGGTATGTAAAGTGTTCAGTGATTGCGAATGTGGCCAGGTTTGTTCAAGTGATTTGGCAGAAAAAGAGGATGAGTACGATAAATAATACGTCGAATATAAGCACAAAACGACTGAAATATATTGTATTTAAATGTTTAAAATACATTGTATTATATTATATACTCTAACTAGATTTATACTCTAAGTTTATTTTACTAACATATAGTTTTTAACTAATATATTTAACGTTTGGTTGTGCTGAGAAAGACACTAGTAGTTCGCATCGATGAGGTCCTTGGCAATATAGAGTATCATAGAGTATCATGTTTAATATATATTATCTCTACTGGTTCTTCAGATTATTGTTTATTTCATTATATAGATATAGCACTTTGTTGATTTTTACAGTTTTGGGCGGCCATCTTGAATATTATATTAATTATTTCTAATATTTGCTTCAGATAATCATTTTATTGAATTCTTTGTCTTTTAAAACATTCAAAATGGAAAATAATTCAGGTTTTTATCATATCTGATAAATAAACAACAATTATAAATTAAAAAAAACTTATAACCTAACAATTTATGTTTGGCCAAAAATTGCCTCTCTGCTGTCGGACTATGTTTATTAGCAAATGGCGACAAGTGTCGTAAGTTTATGAAGGGAGATAATAATGTTTATTGATGGGACAAATGCTCGTGTTTATAAAAGCTAGTGTTTGTTTTCTTGCATTAATAAAAATGTTAAATGACGTGCAGGTGAGATTCTAGGTTTAAGCTACTCAAACTTTATGAAGAGTAGACCCATTTTATGATTTCTTAACTGGCTTTTGAAGTGTTAGATCAGTCACAAAATTCACTTTGCTTTAATACAAGCTCATAGCTAACATCTAATTTTATTTCGCTTAACACGTTCTTTGACTGCGTATCATTTATGAAAAAGGATGAAGTGATTCATCGCTTTCATACATTTATATCTCATTTGCACTCAACATATTACTTTCTATAGTGTTTTAAGAAAAGAATTGCAGTGCAGCACAACTGGTCAAAGGCCGTGGTATAAAAGATCCCTTGCTGCATTAAGAAAAATGTAGCGGGTTTTCTCTGTTGACTACGAGTCAGAATTAACAACTGTTTGACATCCAATAGATTAATGATTAAATAACCAATGTGCTTTAGTTGTGTCGTTAAACAAAACCAAAAAAACTTTTTTTTTTCAATAGGTATAACTTTAAGTGCTTCTACCATTCCAGAAATAATGTTTAATATTTCTACGCTTCCAGTAATAATGTTTAATATTTCTACGCTTTCAGGAAGAACTAATATAAGTATTTCTAAGTCCATAAAAAAGTAGTTCCTAACCGTTTAAAACTATATTGATGGCATTGTCCTGTTTGCGGGAAAAGTGTATATAACAGACGATGTTGCCGTTTTTTTTAGATAGTAGAGCCCAGTCTGTGTGTCATCAGTGGGTCCTTTGGTCTGTCTTTGTCAGTCTGTTTTTACTTTTATCTCTCATTCGTGTATCAAAATAACAATATGTTGGACGTTAAATGTTTTGAGTATGTCATAAATCAACACCCCGTTTTTTGGCTACTGTGTTCATCTTACAAATATTGTTTATTTAGTATAAAACATAAACAGTAAAAACATATTTACAATAACAAACATATTGATCTAAAACTCCCAAAAGTGTAAAAGGTTATTGGAAACAAGTCTGTTGATTTCTCAATAAATTTGAGGATTTCTCAAGTAATTTGAGGATTTCTCAAGCAATTTGAGGATTTCTCAAACGGATAAGGTACGTGGTACTAATTCTGAACGACAAAACCATAATACATGATCAGGGCCGTATCTCCGCACAATGCAGAGTCGAACTGGTATTTGGCAAAATAATGCTTGATTCCACGAATCGTTATCCAGTGCCTCGTCTATAAACTATTGGCTACTGCGATGATCATCTAACTCTTTGAGAAAAACGAAGTCTCTCAGCCCTTCAGGGATGGGTAAGCTGTTCAGATTGTGCATCAACATCCGTCCGAGGTGATGTCTAATCCACTTCCTGCACAACTGTTTCAGCGACAGCACACTGTTCGCCTGTTTGAGCCAGACCTCGAGATCGTCACTCTGAAACAGGTTTGAGACGCGACAGTCGACTAAACAGCTTCTCAGATGAGCGTGGTCAAAGCCAGTGAGAATGAAGAGTTTCACCACATCGGTCATCCGTCCAGACAGAGCCAGGGAGGTGGGACACGCCTCTAGTGGGACCTCCTTAGAACACTGAAACGTGTCCACCTGACTGTTAGCCTTCAGGAGGAGCTTGACGACGTCAAACCGTTTGTTATATATGGCGTACCACAGCGGGGTGTGGAACAGCTTGTCGTACAGATTGACGTCTGCTCCGGCCTCTATTAGATCCTCGATGCAGTCAGCGTGACCTTTCAAGGACAGAATATGAAGAGGTGTCCTCCGCACAGACGCGTTGGCGATGTTAACATCACAGTTAGCTCTAGCTAGCAGTCTGACCACGACTGAGAACCCCTCCGTAGCTGCCAGCAGCAGTGGGGTGTTGTTGTCCACGTCACAGATGTTGGGATCTGCCCCAAAAGCCAGTAGCTGTTCTATGGCCATCGCTCGCTGCGCGGCGTGGTGCAGTGCGGTTCGTCCTTGCTTGTCGGCCTGGTTCACATTGCAATTGGACTCCAGTAGAAGACTTAGCGCGTTGTACTGCTTGTTCTTCACGGCGTGGATCAGCGCGGTGCAGCCGTCAGAGTCTCGGGCATTCACGCTGGCGCCGCGAGACAGCAACATTTCGAGACAGTCGTCGTAGCCGAGTTTGGCGGCAACGTGCAACGGCGTGTTCTTGCCATTCCCACGAGCGTTGACGCTGCTGTTCGCTTCCAGAAGAAGTTTAGTCGCTGCCGCTCTGTTTGACATCACAGATACGTAGAGTGGCGTGTTGCCGTGTACATCCTCGCTGGTAATGTCACAGCCGGCCTGTAGCAGGCAGTTCAGACACTCGGTGTATCCGAGTTTGGCCGAGAGAAACAGACCTTGGCTGAGATCCCGCTGGCTAAGTGATTGGGGAACTACTAGCAACAATTTGAGCATACGAATGTCGTTGTTTTGCACAGAATCCAAAATCCTACAAAACAAAATGATTTGTACATAATGTTATCGTTTAAAATATAGTTTGTCATCACATATCAAAAATAAATACTGACGAACTTTAAAAACGCTGGGTTTAATGATGCGGAAAAAAGCACCAACATTGAACCATAAATATGTTTAAATATTAAATATTTTTAATCAAGGATAATGGGCGGGTGTACCCACCCACCTCACCTCCGTCAAAAATGTTTTGGGGTTATTTTTAGACAATAGGTCTAAATAATGTTTTTAAAATAACGATAGCCAATAATCAGCATATAATAACTGTGTGGCTCTAAATGAAATCGTGAATTCAATCTTCAAAATCCTTTCTTTCACGCTGAAAGATTCTTTCATACCTGCCCCCAACACGTTTCCAAAGTTTTAATCTATGACTTATACTGCAATAAAACAATCTTGCAATTGAATTAAAATGATTTTAAAAACACAAATGACATGTTTGCATTAATTAATTGTAGTATCGGTAAATCAGAACAAAAATAGAACAGTTTTTCTATGAAACTGTATATCATCTTACATTTTTTTGTCATTTGTCCGTCTGCTCAGGATCAAAATACGGTATTTCATAATTTAAATTTTCATTTCACATTAAACCTATGAAGAAGGAAGGACATGTTTTATTTAACGACGTACTCAACACATTTTATGTACGGTTATATGGCGTCGGACATATGGTGAAGGACCACATAGATATTGAGGGAGGAAACATGCTGTCGCCACTTTATGAGTTATTACTATTTTTGATTAGCAGCAAGATATTGTTTATATGCACCATTCCACAGACAGGATAGCACATACCACTGCCTTTGATGTACCAGTCGTGGTGCACTGGCTAGAGCGAGATATAGCCCAATGAACCCACCGATGGGGATCGATCCCAAACTGACTACGCACCAAGCGAGCGCTTAACCACTGCGCTAAGTCTTACCATTTAAATCTATAATGTGACACATCCTGAAATGCAGCACTTCGTACTACCGGGTATTTAGTGTGTGCATATACTTGTGTGTTTAATAAGACCTTGGCGTGTTCAGGCCCGTAGGAACCCGGTGAGGCGTACATGTGTGTGTGCGTCACACACACACACACACACACACACACACACACACACACACACACATACACACACACACTTGAGGACTATAATGTACGTTGTGGGTGGGGTGTTTTTTTTGTCCTACTCTATGTAAATAAAGAAGAAAAAACTGACTTGTACCCTCCCGCTAGCAACTGTGATCCCCACATGAGATTATGCCATCCACCCATCCCCCACTTGAGATATCGATCCCACGGGTCTGGTGTTATGTGTTATTTTTGTTTCCAGTAACACGATTATGATTATAATCACTGTGACTTCTTGTGGTTTTCATTCGGAGTAATCAAGACAATAATATAATTCTTCGTGAAGCAGACATTCTTCACTATGGGTAATAAGTATTTCTATTTTATTTATATTTAACTATGTTTATATAATTTCCACATTGAAATAGAACATTTTTGTTATTTCTCAAATATGTTTGTTTTCTTTTTACGCCAATGGTCAAGGCAAACTAGAAACAGTGACCACGAACTCTTTCCGCGGAGGCTGAGACAGGATAGTGGTGTAACCTGACACCGTGTATTCTGCAGATGAGCGCATGCAAGAATTTACATTCCACACTCAAAGTAGACGACGATAGGTTAAATCTTTAGACGCATATCAATATAAGTAAACAAAGTGTTTACCTCGCCATCGTGCACTTCAGCCACCTCGACGTTATGTAGTCAGCATTATCAAATCCAGCAGGAACACCTTCTGTAACATTTAGCACAATCTTTAACTTAGGAGCACTTGTTGTTTACCGTTTCCAAATACTTTGGAAGTGTTCCAGAATCTAAGGGAAGCAATCCCTGTTATTTGCGCAAATATTATTAACAGACTAGGTAGCTGTTTATCTATGTTAGTCGATATTTAGCAGGCAGGGTGCATACTATCAAATCAAATCCCATAGACGACAATAGTAACATATGTGGCTAAAACTCCTACCTACAGTGTATCAATCAACATAAACGCCATGGATATAAATACTACCACCCCTCACACTTCAAGTGAATCAGAAAATATTGAGGGCCAAGCTCTTGTTTCTGAGATAACGGGTAGCGTCTATGACTACCTTAGTTCCGCACAAAATTCGAGTACTTGTTTTTTACAGGTACCCCATACATGTTTCAAGCACAAAGCTACTTGACACATTGGTACTAGATGAAATAAAATTGATTCTTTTTTACACAGATGAAACTTATTATTTTGTTTAACCAACACACGCACATTTATAACCGTGCACCTCAAACTTTGACCCATCCGGAAGTCATTTGGTTTAGTATTACCTGCAAGAAACGCCAAATGAGCGAGACAAGTATATTGTTTTGGTTTATTTTATATAGTATGAAAAAAAATGATATGGCTCTCATGCGGACTACGTGGGGATGAGATGGGGGTGAGGTGGAGGGAATACAGCCTCCCAGTTCCTACGCGCCTGTTTACAAATAATGCTTATTACTATCGCGTTTGATAATTTACATTACAATGTAGAGAGATATGGTATTAAACAAACTATTACATGTTTACGTAATGGCTTTTAAATACTTTATTTCCATATTTATAGACCCTGTGTTTGTCTCTATGCAGTAGCTTGATTTGGTAGATGTCAGAATCATATTCCTCTTCAGTTGGCCTTGAGGACCGTGCTTATTGTTTTATTATTTAGTTTGTTACAAATTTACTAGTGATGACAATTAGTGTATGGGTTTGTCACAGTTATGATAAACGTACTATCAGGTGTGTGTGTATATATATATATCTTCTTATGTACCTGATTACAATAGTTGTTCATTATTTCCAGTTGCATCATTAAGAATTTCAAATATACGTCAACATCACTGATTAACAGCTTAATTATTTATTAGTGTATTTACAGTTGTATCGTAAAGTCGGAAACTCCACCGTCTTGGCTGTTTTTGCGGACTTCTTCCTACCAGAGTTGTTATTCTTTCCGGCCCAGCTCTCAAACTGCTGCTGGAGTTTCTGAATTGCGTCTCCCTGGTTCGCCATGGTATCCTCCATTGTGGTAGTCCGGTGTAAGAGTTGCGTGTTCTGATCTTTCATGTTCCTCATCTCAGTTTGCTGATCTCTGTTCAGCTTTGTTTGTTTTTCAATATCCTTCCTCGATAGTAGCAACTTCCGCTCAAGATCCAGAGTCCGTTTTTCGAGAAGTTTTATTTTCACCTGTGCCTCCTGCAACTTGTGATCTTTTCCTTTGAGCTGTTCCATGAGCACATGAATCTTGGCGTCCTTTTCTCGGTTTTCTTCCGTCAGTTCCTGCATCCGAGCGAACGTCACGGTTTTCACCTCCTGTAGTTCTAGTTTAATGGACGCGATTTCGTTTTCAGGAGAGTCCATCTCAATTGGACCGAGCTTCCCCTCAATCTTCGTCAGTCGTCTGCTCAACAACTCCCAGGCGTTCTCCACCAGTTTCAGTCTGTCGGCGGGCAGCGGGCACTCGGGCAGGAAGCTACTCTGTGGTTCATACTCGTGTTCTTGCTGCATTTTGGCTGCCAGATCAACGTATCCTTTTAGATTCAGAGCCTGGGTGAAATGGCTGAAGGCATCAACTCCGCGATGATGAATAATGTCCATTAGGGTTCGAATCCTTTCCAGTCGCGTCGTGCCTAGACGCAGGATCTCGTCCTTGTCGTTGTAGTCTATGATGTTCACGGAGTAAAGATACGGCACCAGATCTTTGGCATCCACCTCCTGCTCTATACGCACGGAGAATGTCTTGATACACTGTACATCACGGTCGCTCATCGGACCGCGTTTCACACTGTTAGGCATGGTCACATTACATCATCAAAACCTGTGAATGGAAGCAGTACAGATATACTAACTTAAAGGAAGGGACAATTAAGGCATTTGTCATGGTGTGCATATTCAACTATATATAATGAACATTATTGCTTAATACCAACAAGTATAATCGTATAGTTAATTAATAAAACGGTTAAATGTGACGGCTATTATATATAACGGGTGCAGCCATTTTGTTCCATCTTAGTGAGTACGCCCTCTGGCGAGCTGGTGGTTACGTAATACATAACGTGTCACGTCAGGAATTCGTCTTCGAACTGAAGAAACAAAACATACCTGATTTTTGCGGATGCATCACAATGTTCTGTAATAATATCCATCCCAGTAGGCCACCTTCAAGTATATATTATTTTTTCAATACAAAATAAACCACCATTGTCAAAGTGTTGAAATAACTATATTATGTTTTGTACATAAATCAAAACCACGTACTGAAATAATAATCGAAGTGTTTTCTTGGTTAATTGGTCTCTTCTTTCCGTGGCCTGTACCTGTGGATCCTGATTGGCAGGTGAATATTTAGACAGTCCCCAGACACTGTGTCTAGACACATTAAAAAGACGTGTCTATTTTATTAAGATAACAGGATATTGTGTGATACCGCGCGGACACTCCTCCAAATCGCAATGTACATGATCAGCCGTCCTGCTTTATTGCTGTAAGTAATTCTGTAAAACCCCTGATTAAGTAAACTTTCCCATCTAAAATTACAAAATTGACAAATTACGTAGTCCCAAAGAAAAGAAAAATATCACTTGGGTATCGTGAGTGGTAGTTTTTGCTCGAACGTACCCTAGCAATAGGCCTAATAATGTGCTTTTTACACTGTACATAAAGGAGTTTGATGGAGCTGACGTCACTTCGCCCAAATCTATACCACCGGATGTAACAAAAACGAAACAAAATGGCTACCCCCAGTTAGGAATAATCATGCGTTTTTTACAACTCTACAATTACGCAATTTTTTTTATTTGTTAAACTGTCAGTATGTGTTGGTGGTCTGGGTATGCACTTTCTAATACATAAAGGCTCTTGTTTGAGTTTACTCTTCCTTTAATTACTAAATACTTTTCATTAAACATAGCATTAAAACAAATCACACTTGCATTATTTTGATTGTTGTTTGTCAAATCTGCTGGTTACATTTTTATGACGTCGTTGAATAAAATTCTTCTTTCACGACTTCTACGACTGTCCATGTGCTACTCTGAGCGCTCTTACAAGTCGATTTTCATCGTATACGACTACGACTAATTAGTTGTTAATCTGAGCGCACCTGTCGTCGGGCGTTGGTCAACTTAGTCGTGATAGTCTACAGTCTGATTCTAGCACTATTCTGCTTGTGTGACTAGTTGGCCAAATAATCAGCCATTTACCATCAATACGGTTTAGGTTTTAAGGGGACATTTCCGAGTTTGCTGCAATTTTTAAGATATTATGGACTAACAGAGACTTTTTAACGATTGTAATTGCATATCAAATATATTTTTCTACATAAAATATTAGTGGCTTTATATTAAACGTGTTTCTGAACGTTCTAATATTTGTACTGGATTAAATTTCATTTTATTTCCTAAAATATCTTTTTTCGTTCGTACGAAATTATTTGAAAACAAAATCCAGTTTAGGCTTCCTCCAAATATTAAGACGACCAGAAACACATTGAATATACAAACACTGATATTCTAAAGAAGAAAATATATTTAATATGCAAGTTTAATCGTAGAAATATTTTGTTTTCGGAGACATCTTACTCAGCAAACTCAGGAATGTCCCTTTAAGTCTTTGTCTTGTTTAAACGGCCGACATGAATAGCTCGGTTAAGGTAAAACAAAGGAATATATTGTTTAACAAAACCTCAGAGTATTTTATAAAGTATAGTTATTCCGTGTCTATCACCTGATTTTATGCTTTTTACAGATTTGGTTGACCGAAATAATTTTTTGTTGGTTTGTTTAACGACGCACTCAACACATTTTAATTACGGTTATATCGGCGTCGGACATATGGTTATGTCGAGAAAAAAACCCAGTGGTCAGCTGACGGGGATTGATCCTAGACCGACCGCGCATCAGGCGACCGAAATAAAACCCGCTATTCGTGTGAAAACTCAGCAAGACTTTCCCATAGACAAGACACTACATAACATGGCCTCTGAAGTACCAGCCGTGTGACACTGACTGGGACGCTCTAACACCGAGCTACATCCTGTCATTGTTCACACACACACATACACATACATACACACACACACAGACACACA
>JAECMU010123032.1:2721-17849 GCA_016106625.1 Dracogyra subfuscus
CCTGGGTCAGAGGTCACGGGGACCTGTTAAACCAATTATTGGTGTCTCTTGGTGAAGGATTTATTGGGATCAACACATTGGACTTAGTTTCCTCGAAACATCAACAACGCCTCTTTGTAGCACACGTGTAACATGCAGGATTATTTCATTAGGATTAACCTAATCCTTGTCAAAGATGACCTTATCATTGTTAGGCAAAGACCTGCTTGTTATTGTGGGAAGGGTATAAACAACTTACATATCTATGATGCTGTGTTTGCAAAGATTATCTATGGAGCTGTGTTTTCATAGATTATCTATGAAAGAAAAAGAATAAAATGTTTTATTTAACGATACACTCAACACATTTTATTTACGGTTATATTGTGTCAGACATATGGTTAAGGACCACACAGATATTGAGAGAGTAAACCCGCTGTCGCCACTTCATGGGCTACTCTTTCCAATTACCATCAAGGGATCTTTTATATGCACCATCCCCCAGACAGGATAGCACATACCATGGCCTTTGATATACCAGTCGTGGTGCACTGGCTGTGACGAGATAGCCCAATGGGCCCACCAACAGATTATCTATGAAGCTATGTTTTCAGAGATTATCAATGAAGCTGTGTTTTTAGAGATATAATCCACCTTTGTTAGTTCAAGATAGGCTGTTATTGAAAGTTGAAGTTTGTTTTGATTAACACCACTAGAGCACATTGATTAATTAATTATTGGCTATTGGGTGTGAAAGATTTGGTAATTCTGATGCTTAGTCTTAGAGTGGAACCCACTACATTCTTCCATTAGTAGCAAAGGATCTTTTATATGCACCATCCCACAGACAGGATAGCACATACCACAGCCTTTGATATACCAGTCGTGATGCACTCGCTCAAATTAGAAATAGCCAATAGGCCCACCATTGGGGATTGATCCCAAACTGACATTATCCCTGGGCTACATCGTGCCTCTGTTTTTGGTTTAAAAAAAAGAAAAGAAGAAAGAATTCATATACCAGTCATGGTGCACTGACTAGAACTAGAAATAGTCCAATGGGCCTACCAATGGGGATTAATATCCTAGCCCATCTGCGCATCAGGCGAGTGCTTTATACCACTGGGTTACATCCCACCTGTTGTTGGCTGCAAAGACCAGTGTAAAAGCATAATCTCCCACAATGTGAGTCATTTATATACACTTTCACACAGGACAGCACATATCATGGATTTTGATTGATATACCAGTCATGGGGCATTGTTGGGTTGGTGGGGGTGGTGGGGGCATGCAGTGGTAAAGCACTTTCTCGATCTGCAGTTAATCTGGGATTGAACCCTGTCATTGGACTCATTGGGCTATTTCTCATTCCAGCCAGTGCACCACAACTGGTATATCAAAGGTATGTACTACCCTGTCAGTGGGATGGGGCATATAAAAGAAACCTTGCTGCTAATCAAAACGAGTAGCCCATAAAGTTGTGACAGCAGGTTTCTCTCTCAATATCTGTGTGGTCTTTAACCATATGTCTGATGCCATATAGCTATAAATAAAATGTGTTGAGAGTGTTGTTAAATAAAACATTTCCTTTCTTTGTTTTGTTGAGTTGAGGAAACCCAAAGAGAGATTGAGTAGTTGTGGTGCACTGGTTGAAACGAGAAAAAACCCCAGTCAGCTGAATAGATCCATCGAGGTGGTTCGATCCTGCGATACAGGCACCTCAAGCGAGCACTCAACCAACTGAGATAAATCCCACCTCCCAAACTGTTGTTACACCAGTAGAGTAGAACACAACACACATTATGGTGTGTTTTAAAGCTAATCATAGTACATAGGTTAAGTTTAGGGGGGCGGGCAGCTTGGCCCAGTGGTACAGTGCCCGCCTGATGCGCGGTCGGTCTAGGATCGATCCCCGTCAGCTGACCACTGGGGTTTTTTCTCGACATAACCATATGTCCGATGCCGATATAACCGTAATTTAATGTGTTGAGTGCGTCGTTAAATAAACCAAAAAAATAAATAAATAAAAACGTTTAGGGGGCGGGATGTAGTCCAGTGGTAAAGCACTCGCTTGATGCACAATCAGTTTGTGATCAATCCCTGTCAGTGAACCCATCAAGCTATGTCTCGTTCCATCCAATCCACCATGACTGGTATATCACAGGCTGTGAGATGGTTCATGTAAAAGATCTCTTGCTACTAATGGAACACAAATATAGCAGGTTTCCTCTATAAGTCAGAATTACCAAATGTTTGACATCCAATAGCCGATGACTAATAGAGCAATGTGCTCTAGTGGTGTTGCTAAATGAAACAAACTTTAACTCTGTGTTACGTTTAAGGCTGATAGGAAGGGAAATGTTTTATTTACTGACACACTAAACAGTTTTATGGTGTCGGACATATGGTTAAGGACAACACAGATATTGAGAGGAAACTCGCTGTCACCACTTCATGGGCTACTCTTTTCAAGTAGCAGCAAGGGAACTTTTATATGCACCATCACACAGACAGGATAGCATATACCACAGCCTTTGATATACTAGTCATGGTGCACTGGCTGGAACGAGAAATAGCCCAATGGCTGATAGGTTCTGAGTTCAGTTCTCAGTATTTTTTGCTCCAAATCAGTGTGAATGCACACGAAAAACGTTAATGCATTTGGTTAATAACAAAGCATACACATTACTAGAAACACTTTTCGCACGCTGCTGAACTAGTAAAATAAAAAACTGAAATCTCCATGAACATTGGGTTGTTTATTATTTTTTACTTATTATACAAATATTTTGAATAAAAAATCGTTTTTTTTTTTATATATATAAACAAATATATAAAAATAATAATAATAATAAATAAATAAATAAATATATTTATTTATTTATTATTATTATTTTTTTTATATATTTGTTTATATATATATAAAAAAAGAAGATTTTTTATTCAAAATAAATTAATTAAAAATATTATTACCTTAAAATTTACAAGTATACATGTACATGTATTTTTAAATTGCTTGAAAGTAAAAAAAAATTATTTATGTTTTCATAATGTACTAGCAAATTAAAACATCCACTGGTATCCCTATAATGCCTATAATTATTCTCGGGTCATTTAAATCTTCTATAATCTAATTTTGAATCACCAAAAGTACATTGTTATTTCTTTACAAAATTAATAACACCTTATCATATTTTCATGATGTGTGTCTGACAACTTAAAATTCGAGTCAGTGACGTGCGACTTGGTTAATGACTGAGCCCAGTGAAATGGGGCTTCATCTATTTAAACAAGAGTTACATCATGGCCAGTCAGGTCAGTGGGAATGTGACCCTGCAGCCCAATTACATCTCAATTAGAGTGTGATCTCTTTCAACCTGGCGGCTTATCAAAGGGAGCTGAGCTGAGATGGGAGGATTCCACACACCAAGAGATAGAAGAATGCATGCGGGGCTCATCAAGATAGGAGCAACCAGAAAATGGCAAAAATAAAAAGTAGTCCACTAGTGTATAGCAACATAAATCAAAAGGGCACCAGCAGTGTTGGCCCAAAACACTGTCTACCATGATAATATATTTTGAAGAATAAAGAGAAATAAATTCATTATAATATTCGTTCATTGAAGCTGTCATGGACAGATCTGTCTGGCAAATTCAGAGGTTGTGCCCATGAGAGACATGCTTGAACAGTTCTCTGATGGAGCATACAAGAAAATAATATGCACACCCACATCCGTTGAACACTAGGTCTTTGGGTTACTTCAGTATTCAAGGAGAAAAAGTAATTTTTGTTTAAAGACACCACTAGAGCACATTGATTAATTAATCATCGGCTATTGGATGTCAAAGTTTTAGTAATTTTGACATATATTCTTAAAGAGGAAACACACATTTCTGCATTAGTAGCAAGGGATCTTTTATATGCACCACCCCACAGACAGGATAGCACATATCATGGTCTTTGATATATCAATCATGGTGCACTGGCTGGAATGAGATATAGCCCAATGGGTCCACTGATAGGGATCGATCCTAGACAGAGCCACCAGAAAGTGGCAAAAATAATAAGTAGTCCAATAGCGTATTGCAACTTAAATCAGCCTCGATGGTGTAGTGGTTAAGTTATTGGACAAGAGGCTGGTAGGTACAGTGTTCGTCTCCCGGTACCGGCTCCCACCCAGTGCTAGCTTAATGACTCACTCGGTATGTGTATAACGCCACTGCACTGACCTCTCTCTCACTATAACCACCAACAACTTATCACTCCAGATAGCTGAGTGGTGTGCCCAGGACAGCATGCTTGAACTTTAATTGAATACAAGCAATAAAGTAACAATAAATGTTCATTTAATGAATACATAAATAAATAAATAAATAAATAAATAAATAAATGAATTAATGAAAATGAAAATTTGTTTTGTTTAACAACACCACTAGAACACATTGGTTAATTAATTATCGGCTATTGCATATCAGCCATTTGGTAATTCTGACACATGTTTTTAGAAAACAAACCTACTAAATGTTTCAATCTAGTAAATTATAGAACAAAATATTACTTGAAAATACATGTATACATTTAATTTGTCACCAATACTACTTTATTTAATCAGTATTGTAGTATATAAGTGAACTATGTCTATTTAACCATAAATCAAGAGAAAAAAGTGTTATTTTGGGGTAAAGCTAGCCATTTAACAAAAATTCAATATGATTTTCAGTTCCTGTCTATTTGGTATCAAGAACAACTGCAGGTTTCCTATGATGATTAGGAATTAGAATTACCAAATTGTCTGACATCCAATAGCTGATGATTGATTAGTCAATGTGCTCTAGTGATGTCATTAAACAAAACAAACTTTTCAAGAAACCAGCCAATTCTTTTTGTTTAGTTTTAAAGCCATTTAAAATTTGGCCCATATAACTCGAAATGAAAGGTTTCTGCCCTGACTGTATGTGTGATTTCTAGTACAAATGAATCACTCAGATGGTCAAGGGTTCTTTGAACACCAGCATTTGGATAATGGGTGAGAAACCAGCCATTTTTATGAGTCTGTGATCTGAGTCAAATGTCCGAGGATAGAAGAGGCCTCACCACTTGATGTGGGGCTTATGGGTATTTTACTCTTTCCACCCAACTGTTAAATTTTAGTACTTCCTGCCAACAGAATTCTAAATTAGGAAAGTTCGGCCAGGGGAAAATGATGATAAGATGATGATGATGATGTTGTTGCTGATCATGATGATGTCAATATGATTATTTATTACAGACAAAAATAGGGGGAAATGATGATAAGATATTGTTGTTGATGATAATGTCAATACAATTAATTATTAGGGACACAGATAGGGGAAAATTATCATAAGATGATGTTGTTGATAATGATGTCCAAAACATTAATTAGACACAAAAATAGGGTAAAAATTATGATAAAATAATGATGATGATGTTGTTGATAATAATGTCAATGAAACTAATTATTGGAGACAAATATAGATGGGAGAGGGAATAAGATGATGTTGTTGTTGATGATGATTTCAATAAAA
Organism: Dracogyra subfuscus; assembly: GCA_016106625.1. Lineage (NCBI taxonomy): Eukaryota > Metazoa > Mollusca > Gastropoda > Neomphalida > Peltospiridae > Dracogyra > Dracogyra subfuscus. Next base: position 8,248 of record JAECMU010123032.1, read on the forward strand.
TTATTAAAGACACAAATAGTGAAAAATGATGATAAGATAATGATGATGATGATGATATTGTCAATAAAATTAATTATTATAGAGACAAAATCATCATGATTTGTCTGTAATTTAGAATTTCAGAACTTTAAAATAAATGTTAATAAACCATACAGTATGTCACACCCCAAATAATTGCTAATTTGAAATGTGTAGAAGTGACATTAAAGGCATATTGTCACAGACCACTGACCTATTAAATGACTTAACAGAGTATTATGTGAAAAATATGTATTTGATTTGTCCCAATATGTACTTTATTCAACAATCTAATTAAACATCATGATCCAGTTATTAGTGATACTTTGTAAAAAATCTTTGAATTATGGCAATGGTCCATAATTTAAACATTAATATTGTCAAGAGGATTGACATGGATTTCAATCCATCATGGTTTAGTTAAGGTGATTCAATAGTCAGATTTGATTTCCAAATATTGATGTGATTTTCATTTATCTACTTTTGAAGAAATAAGGTCCTTAAATCTGTGACAATATGCGTTTAACAAATATGAAGTTTTTAACCAGTATAATGAGTATTACTGTGAAATACCCACCAACCCTCCAGTGGGGTGGGACTAACCCAGTGGTAAAGCATTCTCTTAATCAGTTGGCTTGGGATCGATCCCCATTGGTGGACCCATTGGGCTGTTTCTTGCTCCAATCAGTGCACCATGACTGATATACCAAAGGCCGTGATATGTGCTACCCTGCCTGTGGGATGGTACATAAAAACGATCCCTTGCTACTATATTTTTTTGGTGTTTTTTTTGTTGTGTTTTTTGTTTAACAACGCACTCAACACATTATAATTACGGTTATATCGGCGTCGGACATATGGTTATGTCAAGAAAAACCCCAGTGGTTAGCTGACGGGGATCGATCCTAGACCGACCGCGCATCAGGCGGGCACTGTACCACTGGGCTATGCTGCCCACTCCCCTTGCTACTAATGCAAAAATGTAGCGGGTTTCCTCTCTAAGACAAAATGTCAAAATTAACAAATATTTGAAATCCAGTAGCTAATGATTAATAAATCAATGTGCTCTAGTGGTGTTGTTAAACAAACTAAACTTCAACTTTTGTAGCACACGCCTGACATGGGCACAGGTGTCAATGTCTGCCAGCTCCTCCACCTAAGACAGGAAAGGGTTATGTTTTTTTAACCAGGATTACTATGAAATACTCCCACATCCCCACTCCTGCCATCCGAGACCTAGGACATATATTTATCTATAACTCTCCTGACTCCTTATCTCTTGAAAAATCACCCAAATCAGCCAAGGTGTGAAACTGGCTGTGTGGTGGCCTGACCGGAACAAAGACTCGGACAGGATGCTGTTACACAAGCATGGATCTTAGGGCTCAAAGATCTTTTATTCTTTACAGGTCTCCAGCCTGTATGGAAGCCCAGGGCTGCAGCTACACATTTGCATAATGACTAGCTGAACCAGAGAAGAAAACAGTAATTATGTCATTAATAACTGCAGAGAAACAAGAGAGCTTTGTCACAGTGTTGCATCACGCACATGATAAGAATTCCCACAAAACACCAAAGGTTTGGATGTCTGGAAAAAGCTGGAACATTCCGTTATCTATTTAATCCATCAGTCATGGTCATGATTTCAGTACAGTGGGTAAAAGTTAGGATGTAGCCCACTGGTAAAGTGCTCGCTTGATGTGCGGCCAGTTTGGGATCGATCCCTGTTGGTGGGCCCATTGGGCAATTTCTCATTCCAACCAGTTCATCATGACTGGTATACATGTCAAAGGCCGTGGTATGTGCTTTCCTACCTGTGTGATGGTGCATTTTAAATGATCATTTGTTACTAATGTAAAAATATAACAGGTTTCCTCTCTAAGTCTATGTGTAACAATTACCAAATGTTTGACATCCAATAGCTGATGATTAATAAATCAACGTGCTCTAGTGGTGTCATTAAACAAACAAACTTCCAGTGGAACAAACATTTTTTAAAGAGTGAATTAATGAATGAATAAAAGTGAATGAATGAAGGAACAAAAAAGTGAATGAAAATCCAGCACAAATCCAGGGTGTGGGGTACCTGGAATTTAGGTACTTCAAAGGTAAAAATGTACTTTTCGTGTTAAAACACATTACAGGCTAAATTTTTCTTCCCCTACACCAAGGCTAATTTGGCTATTGAAGTCCCAGCCCCACCCCCTCCCACCAAATTGCATCCCACCCCAAGATTTGGCAGTATTGTATATATGCAGACTTCTGGGTTGGTTTTGCAAGAAGGCAAGAGTGTCAACACCCTTGCACCCATGTCAATTCAATTCTGAGAGTGCAAAACACCACACCTCTTGTTTGAACAAACTGCACTTTCAACTGTAATAGAATAGTCAATGCATAATTAAAAGATATGTATGGACACACACACACACACACACACACACACACACACACACACACACACACACACACACACACACACACACACACACACACACACACACACACACAGAGTATAGTCAAGACTGAACAGATTAAAAATGAGAATCAACATGACACAAATATAAATAGCAACATCATCATTACATGTATAAATATTTTTCTGAGATTTTTACTTGTGTAAAGCTCTACCATTTATTTAATATCTGTTAAGAAAAAATAATTTGTTTTGCAAATAAATGAAATTAAAATGTATTTAACTTGAGACACTTAAAACTTGTTTAATAGTTTAGTTCCTCCTTGTCTTTCCCTTCTAAGCTCCAAAGGACATGGTATGTGCTATCTTGTCTGTGGGATGGTATGGTACATATAAAAGATCCTTTGTTACTAATGGAAAAATATAGCGAGTTTTTTCTCTATGTCAGATTTACCAAATGTTTGACATCCAATATCCAATGATTAATAAATCAATGTGCTCTAGTGGTGTCATTAAACAAAACAAAGCTTTCACTTTCATAAACACATTCCAAACAAAACAAAATTTATACGGTTAGTGACTTCGATAAAACAGATGAGAAGTGATCTGAGAAATGTTAACTTAGTCTCTATAGTTAAAGTTTGTTTTGTTTAACAACACCACTACTAGAGTACATTGTTTAATTAATCATCAGCTATTGGATGTCAAACATTTGGTAATTCTAACTTGTAATCATCACAGGAAAATTGCTACATTTTTCCTGTTGCAGCAAGGGATGTTTTATATGTAATTTCCCACAGACAGGGGTGGGACGTAGCTCAGTGGTAAACTGTTTGCTTGATGTTTGGTTGGTATGGGATCAGTGGACCCATTAGGCTATTTCTCATTCCAGCCAGTGCACCACGACTGGTATATCAAAGGCCGTAGTATCTTCTATACTGTCTGTGGATGGTGCATATAAAAGATCCCTTGCTGTTAATCGAAAAGAGTAGCCCATGAAGTGGTGACAGTGGGTTTCCTCTCTCAATATCTGTGTTGTCTTTAACCATATGTTTGATGATATATAAACTTAAATAAAATGTGCTGAGTGCATGCTTCAATCCTGTGTAACTCTATAGTGATACACATTTAACACAGACAATGAGAATTGATAAATGTTTTGTTTTAATAAAGTCGGGATCTACTGTGGGTTTCTTAACAAACAAGCAATCTGAGAACACTGCTACAGCAGGGCTTGAAACGGCTTGTGGCCAGGTCGCCAAATGCAACCATTGTCCCATTTGGGTGACTTAAATATTTAAAAAATAATGGCATTAGTCGCCCAAATATTACATTTTTCAATTAGTAGCATCATCCCATAGACAGGACAGCACATGCCACAACCTTTGATATACCAGTTGTGGTCCACTGGATGGAATAGGAACTAGTACAATGGCCCCACTGATGTGGATCGATCCCAAACTAACTTCACACCAGGCGAGCACTTTACACCGGGCTACATTCCACCCCTCCACCTCAATTTATGCCAGTTTGCAATTAAAGAGAAACAAAAACCTGAGGGTAAATAAAATTCATTTGTTTATTACATATAAAACTACAAATATAACACATTGTTATAGTATTCAATATTTTATAACATTGGGTGTTTTAACCACAGGCAGTGAAAACAGACTACTTGTAAGGCAGTAACATTAACATTGACAATTTATTCTAACTGAAGGTCACACGTGTTTCTTGTACAAATAAAATTAAAATGATAGGCCTAACTATCTGCATATAAGACAAATTTAACTGGCTATCCAAATAATTATTAATTATATCTGAATATAACGTAACATTTGAGTGGCTAATCAAAGAATTATATCTGCATATAAGATTAAATTTGATTGGCTAATCAAATATGTTAAGTAACCGACAAACCAGTAGGTACACATACATTTATATGCACAAATAACAATGGTGTTTCTAAAACACCAAGACTGTCATTGTGAATACATCTTGGTAATATATTGGGGGAAAAGTTGATGGCAAAATTAAAAATTTTTTATTACATTTAAAACATCTCATAGGCCCCTTTAGGTGTAGATTTAACCTGAATCCGGTAGTTTTTATCATCACTGGGGACTAGCTGAATACCATAACCAACTGCCATATACCATCTTGGGATGAAAGGAATGTTTGTTTGTTTGATGACACCATAGCATGTTTTAAACTACAGCTACTTGGTGTCTAACCTATGATTATTTTGACAAATGGTCAAGCTGATCCTATTCATCCCCCCATAAAAAATTTTTAAAATTTAAAAAAAACCCCGCCTTACAGTGATTCTGAGTGACTAGCATCTTTATTTTATACAAACACTTCTCTTTAACTCAATATTGTGTAAACACTAATTTAGACATGCCAGTGGTTTTGTACGATTTTAGTACATATCTTTTAACTTCCATATGGACTGGCAAGATTCAGTTCTTAATGTAGAGAAGCAGTCCATGGACCATTTGGCAACATGGTTTAACTTTACATTCAGTGTAACTAGATCTATGGGAAAACCACTAGTCCATTGTTTTTTTACCTCATGGTTTTCTGTTACCACTATCTGATGTCACAGGGTCCAGAAAAGTGAAGTCAAAGTTGGTTTTTGTTTAACAACACCAATAGAGCACATTGATGTATTAATAATCAGCTATTGAATGTCAAACATTGGTAGTTTTGACAGTTTTAAGACAGAAAACCTGCTACATTTCTTTTTATATGCCCCATCCCACACACAAGACAGCACATACCACAGCCGTAGGTGTACTTGTCATGGTTCACTGGATGAAGCGAGAAATATTAGCCCAATGGTGCCACCGATGTGGATTGATCCCAAACTGACTGCATATCAAGAAGGTGCTTTACCACTGGGTTACATCTCGCCCCCAGGAAAGTAATGACATCTCAACACATTTGACACTAACTATTAAAATATTGCATGACATATGACCTAGAGTAGCATGTCATAAAACACTGGTTGAAATACCCTAAGCACACATAAAGCAAGACCAGCTAACACTCTTTTAACATTAATCTGCATCTTGCTGCAAACCACTCCAGATCAAACATTCTCAACATAACGAACAACGCAATAAGAAAGCTAGGGGTTAAAGGGTTAAAAGTTGCTCTTATTTTTAAACAAAAAAGCTTCTCACCATGCAATAACATGAACCAGTGGTGCTGTTTTGGTCCAATGTTAACAGGTTTATCAAATAAAACAGGCAAATGACAAATTTCATTGACTGTTCATAGATAGATAACATCAGTATGCGAGCCAACACTGATTTGGGTCAGAAGAGTGTCACATTTTTTTTATTTCAAGTTATTTTCATGCTTATATCCAAGTAAGGCTCAAGCATGTTGTCCTGGAAACAGACCTCAGTTGCTTGTCCAGGACAGTACCGCTAGGTTAATTGTTAGTGAGAGAGAAGAGGGTATAGTGGTATTACACCTATGTACAGTCCTTAAAACTCGCTCTGCATGAGAGCTGATACTGGGCTATGAACCCAGTAACTACCAGCCTTATATCCGACAGCTTAACCACAGCACCACCAACATTGGTTAATGAGTGACTACTAACAACCAATACCAGCGAGTCAGAATGGTAAAACAAAAAATAAAGAAATGAGACCTCAGCACATTTTGCACTACAGCTAATTAGCATCTAACACATGGGTTATTTTGACACTTTGTTAATGCATAAAGGAAACCCATTGCAGCCACAGACTACCGATAAAGGAACAAGGATCGGTTACTCGCATTTGACCAGACAGAACAGCACATACCATGGCCTTTGATGAACCAACTTGTTGGGATGGAGGAAATGTTAGTCCATAGTGCGATTGGTCCTGCAACTCATCCAGAATGACACTGGACCAAGTATTAAAGCATTGATGGCGTAGACTATCTGGATTTAACTTTGAGCAATGTTTTCGGATTACATCACAATAGTATCTTACCTTAAAATGATACACACCATGGTATTTGACTTCGTCATGTGCATGTAAATACTTTAAACATGACATATTCACCATGAAATAAAAAGAGAATCCATAGGCTAAATTTACGATGCCCATTTTAAAACAAAAGCCCAGGTACCATTATATAAGCATTGTAAATATATATAGAAGGAACTGTATTATTACAATGTACTCAACACATTTTATATGGCAGACATATGGTTAAAAACCACACAGATACTGAGAGGAAACCCACTGTTGCCACTTCATGGGCTACTCTTTTTTGATTAGCAGCAAGGGATCTTTTATATACACCAATCGACAGACAAGATAGTACATAACATAGCCTTTGTTACACCAGTTGTAAAGCACTGGCTAAAATGAGAAATAGCCCGATGGACCCACCGACAAAGATCGATCCTAGACTGACTGTGCATCAAGTGAACGCTTTACCACAGGGCTACGTCATGTCCTCTTGTAAATGTATATGTTATACACGTGTAGCTTTGTAAATTCTGTCCTATGTGTTTAAACATGTTATCTCTAATCAACGTTATGATGAAGCCTTGCAGGTAGTTTTTCATTTAGTTACGTACTACAGATCATATAAATAACGTTTTTGTTGTAAAATATCTATTGCCAAGTAAACATTATTGTCAAAAAACTGCAAAACAAGTTTTATTCATTTAAATAAATAAAATAAAATTTATATTTGAAAAAAAAAGGAGCGTAAAATGCATAATCCTTGGATTTCCAAGCTAAAGCAAATTTAAACAAAAGTAAGCAAAAATATATTTAAGCCAAATTGGACAAGTGGATATCTCCATTACTATAGCGATAAAGACATTTTTAAACCGTGTGATAAATGTATTTTGTATTGCAGCATCACCTGTCTTAAAGTTAAAGTTGTTTATTATCATTACAGATGCTATACTTTCACAATTTTCACATTTCTAATAAATAACTATAAGTTACTCGATCCCATGTATAATAGTTTCATATAATACAACTCGGGAATATTGACATTAACATGTGCTTATATACTAGTCACAAGAAATTAAGGGACACATGGCTACTGCATCTGAGATGGATAGTCCATTTGCTGTGCCACTGGTATGGAAACACCCTTACAGTTAATGGATGACGGAATGGCTCACTAATTGGCATCTCACTACTTGTCTCACAGTAATGCCATCTCACTACTTGTCTCACAGTAATGCCATCATTCAGACATGGCAGGAATCGACCAGTCCAGAATGCTTTTGTGTACGTTTTGGTGGCATGGTTATCAGAAGCCACATAGCAAAGAAAGAAATTTATACTCTTCCAACCAACCCTAATCAAACATGAAAAGTGTTATGAAAAAGGAATTTTACATGCACCATGTAGATTTCAGACAGGTGCCCTGCTTTGAAAGAAGAAATAGCTTTCAGAAGTAAAAATAGATTTTTGTTTTATGCATTTGCCATGTTTTCTTGCAATGCTTTATTCAAGTTTGTAACCTACTTTTCATTACCTATCACCGCCCCTAGTTTTAATTTTTGAAAAAAGTAACAAATAGAGAATAATACACGAGTGGCCGTTAGATACCATTTATCTCACAAGTTGTTTTAAAATGTATCCAATGAGCGAAAGTGAGTTTGATATGTTTTTAACAAGTTGTGAGATAAATGGTATCTAATGGAAGTAAATGTTTTATTATATTTCTTACATATTTTCAAATTTTTAAACATTTTTTTCGTCTAAACGTTATTTACAGCCGTTGCACTTGTAGTAAAATCAGACACATGATTGTCAGGTTAACTATACGTCACAGTGTATTATATTTCAACTGTATTGTTTTTCATTGGCTGCATGGCACTGGTGACCTGGTCATCACCTAGGAGCAGCCAGTCATGTCTTAAAACATGTATGTGTTAACTACCCATGTGTTATCAAAAATAATGCACGGTGTTCTCACCAACGGGTATGTACTAAAATCTGATACTGGCCTTCAACTTGTGACTAGTATATACTGTGTAAACAGACTCATGGTCAATATTACTAGATTCCTAACTTATCATATCATATCGAATCTTATTAAATCCACTAAAACTGAACAGTTAGGGAATGTTTGCCTCAAATGAACACACCCAATTTTGTTGGTCATTCACTAACATTTTTCAATAGAAATTTTTATTTATTTTATAATTACAAATTTCCCACTGTTATACGAATTATTCCATTCTGATTGGACGATGTCATTAAAACACTGAATGTTATCCTTTGATAAAATTCAGAAAATTACATCATTACATCTAACTGGGATGTCATTACATAAAACAGGTCATGAAAAGGATGTTAGAAACTGATTTAAATGCATTTTTAACTAAATGTCGTGTTGTTTGTAATTATAAAAATTGTGACTGTTGTACATAATTAAATTCACAATTTACAGTGTATTTGTTACGCTATGCTAAGATTTTCAATATTTTGCAACTTATCAGGGTTCATTGCCTTAAAGACCAAATTCAAAGACTTTGTAAGACTTTTACACATCAGTCAAAGACAATAGGATGCAATAGAAATACCAAATCAGTTTGTTTACATTGCTATCCACGGCAAGAAATTAAGCTTTTTTTCTTTTTAACATCCATCATGACAGATTAAACTGGAAAATGTCTGGTGCATACAGGTGTAAAAGATATCATCATTGCTTTGGCTATGATTTGTGAGAATTTTAAAAACTTTCATTACAACTCAGACCTTCAAAAACCCCAAAACTAATTTTTTTCAAATTAAGATTTTCAAGCAATTTAAAGACCATTACGAACGGTGTTATATATAGTCACAACCACCCTCACCCCGACAGTTCTTACTGGGGTAAATATGTAGCTGAAAGTATAATACCAATACATTTCAAAACAAGTTAATAAATACTTTTGGTGTGGAGCTGCAACTATGTAACTTTGAGATGGTATTAAATAAACTGACCTCTCCTGAACAGCCACCTGTCTTAAGAGGCCATTTTACTACTATTCTGTTTATTTTATTTATACACTGCCTAAGGTATGCTTAGTACAGGTCTACTATATATAATTTTAAATTTTAGTAATTTTATTACTAAAATTTAAATTTAATGTACCCACTCCACTAACATTGTGTTGAGCACTTTACGGCCAATAGTAATAACAAACATA
>JAECMU010123032.1:17874-30412 GCA_016106625.1 Dracogyra subfuscus
CACACACACTTAAACCAGTGTGTCAAGCATACATATGATTGCTAGATCTATTATTATAACACACTGTACAAACACGACATTCCTTTGGAAATTATTTTATTGCAATTTGTAAAAATATAATTCATACTTAAACAGTTTTCATACACTATACATAAAAACACATATAAAATTATGTTACGATCCGATATACATTTCAAGTCTAACACGTGGATTTTTGAAATGTAACAATGCTTGTGGGTAGTATTTAACAATGCAATGAATATTTTTAAAACAATGTTTCCCTTGCAATATATTTTGTCAAATAATACTACATATTTAAATAGTATCATCAAACAATGAATATTCACGACTTCCATCCTCTAGCCATTAAAAGATTACATACATATTCATATATTTATAATTATATTCACGGACAAAATTCTTACTTATAAATCATAAATAAAGCTCCCCTTTTCTTGAACACCAATTACGAAAAAGAGAGAGAAAGAAGGAATATCACGTGGAAAGTTAATTATATAACATTACATATATTTCATCCTAATCGATCGGTCAGTGACTGTGTCAAAACACACTGGGGTTTTCATCTGCTGCACAAACATCTGTAGTACAGTACTGGCTTTATTTAGATTACATTACCGTATAATAATGTTGTTTAGGATTATAAATAAAATACTGTTGATTCTGAATAAGCTTGAGTACTTTGAAACATACTAACACTGCTACAATATTATTTCTTGCTGTACAGTCAACCCTGTCCTAGTGACCACCTCCCCACATATCAAAACAATTCTTAATGTAAAAACGTAGCAATTAAAAAAGTACGACTCTTGGCAGGCTAAGCTTGACATTTGTAGACCCACCTACTATGACAACACACTGCATAAAACAAATTAAATAAGTAAATTGGAAAAGAAAACAACTTGTGAAAAAATTAATTTCACATGATTAAATTAAAACTCCAAACTATATTTCATTGTTATTTTTAAAGAACGCAGTATGTTGAAAGTTAATTTGTAGTCTACTAAAGAACACACATCCATTAATTAGCAGTACTGCAAACAATAAAAGAATTAACAATTTAAAGACTATATGTGGCAACCTGTAATCCGAGGCCACCCATCTTAAGTTTTTGCTTTTGTCTACTTTCTTGTGTGGTCGCTTAAGACAGGTTTAACTATATATGATTAAAGTATGATAAGTGGTAATATTGTTAAAGAAGAAAAAAAAATGTCAATACAATCCAACCTAAAACATTTCTAAAATATAATTTAAAATCCAAATTGCATGTACAGGGTTTAAAGTTAATTAAGAATATGTAACCCACAGCGATTTGTTTTTAAAACTGCCATGGGTACCCCCCTCCCCCCAACATTCCCCATCCCTAAAGTATCAAATAAACATGACTGAAAGGTTATTTTGCTGTACGAAGTAGTTTTCAAATGTTCAGAATTGTGTATCCATTTTGTCATCATTGGGGAGCTACATAGCACCACGATGCCAATTGCTGTCATTAAGTTCCGCTCCTGCATGTATGTCACCTATTATTTAATGACACAATTTTAAAAATAACCATTTCCTTTTAGTATTATACTTTTAAAAAAAAGCAGAAAAAAAAGCAGAATAATTATGGCTAATTATAGGAGGGATGATTTCCATCATGGAACCACAAAAAGAATGAGATTAAAAAATAATGAATAAATGAATGAACAAATGTTTTAACGACACCTTAGCACAAGCCGTAAAAATAATGCTTTATGAACATTTGGTGTTAAAAATAAAATACAAATCCAATGATGAGTGATTTTCTATATATGCTATTAACTAATGTAGAGCAATTTCACATTGTTATATTACAAGTTGACTGTTATTTATTCTAACATTCCCATTCAACACCTGTTCAGTTGTACATGCAGCTTAAAAATAAATATCCATATACTAGTATATATATATTTTTTATCTGATATGTAAAATTTCACATTTTTAATATATAAATATTCAAAATATCTACTAAGTATCTCACAAAGAAAGAAATTACTATTTGAAATGATCTGGTTTACACCCCCTCCCCTCCTTGTAGTTTAATACCCATCTTACCCCCCTCCATGATCAATAACTGATTTTCACCTTTAAATTAATTTTGAGTAATAACAATAAATATTGGTTAAATTGAACAATTTTACTTATAATGCACTGTGGTTTGTTTTTATTTAAACATGGGAACTTTATACTCGTTACATTTGAGTTCCATTATAAAATATATGCTCTTAGCCAAGTGCATCTTAAACTATAGTCTATCCCAGACTCAGTGAACAAAGTTTTTCTTTGTAAATAATTTCAGTTTGTTTTGTATTTAAGAAAAGTGCTTTAGAAATTAATTAAAAAAACTTTAACCCCCCCCCCCAAAAAAAAAAAAACCCACCCAAACACCTTCCAAACAAACAAAACCCTCACTTTTTGTGTGCAATTTATAAAACAATTGGCTTAGATATAAATGACTTCTGGTACAAATACCACAGTACAAAAGCAGCGCTCCCCGTGTGAAGGACAATAGATGTGCTATTTCTTGTATTAACGCAAACATCACAAATTTGAATCCTAAATGATGCATGGAAGTTTTAAAAACCTGTGCTCTTATTTACCTCAAAGTAATGTGTCATTATGCTTAAGTTATTATCAAGATTTTAAAAATTAAAAAATAAATTACACCATGTGCAGGTTTATTAAAAGTATGAGATCAAAATATTAAAAAGAAAACAGATGTATTTTTCCCCATCGCAATAATAATAATAATAATATTAATACATGGATGAAATGATTATGTACATATCCAAATATTACACGGGAAATTAAATTTATATAACACTCTTACATAAATATTTTTTTTGCTACTTGTTTACCAAGTCACAATATTAAATAATACAAATACAAAAATAAATTAAAATGTTTAAAGTTAAATCTCTGCTAATCTGCTTCATAAAAATAATAATAATAATAAACTATGAGAAACTATAAGATGGCAGTGAATTATGAAATAGACCTACAGACTCAAACAAGAGCAATAAAATTTATCTTCAAATGAAGACCGTTTTACAAAAAAACAGATCTTGTTTTAAAGATAATACTTTCCCATGTAATATAATAAAATTATCTTCAACTGAAGACTGTTTAACAACAGATCTTGTTGTGGGATAATACTATCCCAAGTAGTTATTGAGCACTATTAAAGTTGTTATGGTCCACAAATTATATATATATATATATATATATATATATATATATATATATATATATGTTTGTGCTCATTACAATTCATAACTAAACATACACTATGATTTCATTCACAAACAGTTCATTAAGGAAATGTCAGCTGATAAATTAAACAGTTCAGTCTTAGAAAAATGTCGCCATGTACATTTTTAACCTTGCCATCTTGACACCAATGCAGTGTTCATCACAGTAACATTATTTCAAAGTTTCTGTGTGCGTAGGTAGTTAAGTAAAACACATGTTAGATGGACACGGTGGAATTGCAGAAATATCATCTTCCAATGGCAGTAACGTTTTTATTTTTTTGCTGTTTGACTAGCTTTCGTCCACTTGTCATATTGCACAAAATGGCATTCACAGGGTTAACAAACACAAAACACAGTGACTCGACTTGCGTTCATTAAGGTTCAATCTGTAAACAAACACACCAGTTTGTGTTCAATCTGCAAACAAACACACCAGTTTGCGTTCATTAAGGTTCAATTTGTAAACAAACACCAGTTTCTACTCAGTAATGTGAGGGTAAACAAATATGTCAGCCTGTAACGTTTTTTTCAAAGTTGTTTCATTCACTTCTTGGAATGTCATATAACAATAATAAACTAATTCTGTGGTAAGCTGGCAACATTAAATGAAAATCAGACTGCTCCCTATCCAATAACTCGGACTGGAATATTGAAGTATTATTCAAGTGTTGTCAGTTGATTCCAAAGTAGTTCTTTTTCTATTCTTTCAGAGTCAGCACACGCTTATAAAGACGAATCTGCGGAACCATCTGTAGACTGTTCCACGTGGACAATGATCACCAACAGAAGCCCAAAGCCAACCATCTTCATAGAATCCCTGACGAACAGTCAATCATTGTAATGTAGTCCACGGCAAAAGACAATCAATTTTACGTAGTTCATGGCAACAGCCAATCAAGTTGATTTCGTTTGATGGAAAGCCAGTTAACTCAATCCAGCGACTACCAGCCAATGTGTATTATGCGAAGTATGTCTTAGATGTGGAAATGTTGTGAATGCAAACAGGTTCAGATGATGATTACGTCTTGTATGTGGGAATATTGTGTTTGTGAATGAAGTAGAGTTCAGGCGAGTTCATCTTCTAGTTCTAGGAGGAAATGTTGTGTCTGTGAAGGCTTCTCGTCACTGCAGGGCGGTGTCAGCATGGTTATCACTTGAGCTGTGATGTCGGGGCTGCGACGCGAGGCATTCATCACTTCCTCTTGTCGGTTTTGAGCCTTTTCCTGTAAAGACAAATAAATAATTAATAATAATGATTACAATTTAATATAATACTACCGGCCTTGGTGGTGTTGTGGTTAAGCCATCGGAAATAAGACTGGTAGGTACAGGGTTCGCAGCCTGACACCGGCTCCCACCCATTTCTCTCAGTAACCACTAACAATTAACAACTAATTTGCTGTCCTGGACACAGCCCAGATAGCTGATGTGTGCCCAGTACAGCATGCTTGAACCGTAATGGGACATAATTTGAAATGAAATGAAATAATATAATACGATAAATCAGTGAGCATACAATTTTAGCGAGGCAACACAAGATGTTAATATATCATGACACTAAATTTAAAGACGTACAACAGTCATTCCCATAATTTTTCTGTGATTGTTTAATGTAAGTTATTTGTGACCTAATAATTTACAGTATCCTGTCGTTTCTATATCCATTTACGTATATAATATTATAATATATTGAAAATAAAGATTGTTTTGGCAAAAATAGCTTATGTAATAAATAGAATAACAAACTTGGTACCAGTTATAAAATTTAAATTTGACAAACAGCTTTACAAATAAATATCTTGTAACTAAATTTATCTCAAATTGCAAATTATGTCGCAAAGTTAAAATGCTGGACATTTGACAAGGAAATGATAAATATTTTACATAAAAGAACAAAAAAAACACAGAAAAACCTGTTCCCTCAAATCTTTATTTTAATCTTATGAAACAACAGCCGATATTTGAGTTTAACAAATTTAATTTTGTTTTATTTAATGACACCACTAGAGCACATTTATTTATTAACCATCGGCTATTGAATGTCAAACATTTGGTAATTTTTACATTAGTCTTAGAGAGTAAATCTGCTACATTTTTTTTCATTAGTACCTAGGGATCTCTTATATGCACCATCCCACACACAACGGCCTTTGATATACAGTCGTGGTGTTTAACAAGGCAGGTTTTAAATCTTGTGGCTTCGCTGTAATTGTTTTATTGAAAGACCATGTCGGCCATGCACTCACCAGCAGCTGTAGGTCAACGCAGTGTGTTTGAATGTTGTGGCTGTCTTCGGACGGAACGGTGGGGAAAAACTTCACCTCTATTGGACCCGTTTCTCTTATCGTTATGGCGAACGGTGACATCCACTGTACACACGGCAGAATGTCTTGCCAACAGAAGCCTGTAATAGTACGACAGTGTAAATAGGCAATCATTTACAAACATTTATGGCATGAACTGTGATAGAAGAAACATTTTCAATTATATTAAGGTCAAATTGAAACATTCTTTTTTTCCCCCAATCCTATTTTAGTCTAAATAGATAGCCAGAACGAATGAATTTTACAAAGAAAAAGAAAATTACTGAGGATATTAACAATAGTGCAAAATATATTTACCCACTTTTTTTTCCTATCATGGACTATATTCTCTTTTTTTCTCAATGGTTGGACATTTTTTTAACTGCTGTGGTTGTATCCAAGGGTTTTGGTGCCAGTATATCGACATGGTTATGTGTAATGTCTTGTAAGGTAAAACACAAGAAAACGTGATCGATTATAGATGTCACCGACTTACCTGACACAGCCAGCGCGATGTCTTGAGACGACATGTGGTAGAGTGCGGACGCTGCTAGAACGCTATATGAAAACTTCAGACAGCCGATGTCGTACATACACACATCTAGCAGCTGAAAGACAAACAAAATATAAACATAAAATAAGAGCACAAGCATAAACATGTTTATATAGAGCTTTACATCTCCCAACATTCATATTTTATTTTGTGACAAATGCAATCAACAATGGGGTGTATGGAGGATGGATTGGGGTATACGCGGACCCCTATCTGCAAAAGGGTTAACACTCAGAAAATGCATACAACAATTAAAACTACTTGTATTTTGAACACGATTTTGGTGCAATCTAAAGCCAAGTTATTTTTAATAAACTATGCACATCATAAAAAACAATTGTAATGCAATGCATTTTTTTGTGAATCCAATTAAATTGAAATATAAGGCTAACAATAAACAAGGGGTGTCAATAACCAAATTTTCACTGCAATTGCTATACACAATGACAGGATGACGATACATTTCTGCATTTTGGGCGATTGAGATAAAATATGGATCACATGATCTGAATCTGAAATTAGTCATTTGCTAGACTAATATACTTTTTATACAGATGTTTTAATGTCAGTTCTCAAACAAATGTTGATTATTGTTGACATGCTTACCCTTGTTATTTGAATAAAAGAATGTGCTGAGAACTGTGGGAAAACAAAGCCATGTTCAGATTCCGTCATCTGTTCCATGTTGGCCACCTGGAGGTAGACCGATAGCCAGGCATTGACAGTCATCGGTGCCAGGTCCCAGTTCAATACCTGCAATAATATCAAAATAATGAGGAAATAGTACACAAACTATATTGTCATCGATACCAGATTCATAGTATGAAAACTAGTGTCATCGATGCCAGATTCATAATACGAAAACTATATTGTCATCGATATCAGATTTATAGTATGAAAACTAGTGTCATCGATACCACACCAGGGTTTTATCACCTATGTTGCTAGACTGAATATCAGCACCATTCCCCAAGACTGTCGTTTTTTTTCTTCCCAATTTGGAGTTTAGAAAAATCCCAATATGAATGCTAAAACTTCCCAATTTGTATTTGTTTCCTTTTAATATTCTTAAAGCTCTTTTCTATTGCTTTTTATTAAATCACTGATCGCTTTTGATAAGAATAAACAACAATCAATATTTTTGTGGCTTTTAACAAGATTTTGAAAGGGAACACAAAATTCCCAATTATTTTGTAAAACGATGCAAAAATTCCCAAGTTGAAAGCCATGGGAGTCAAGTCAAATTTCAGAAATAAAACCCTGCACATCCATAGTACGAAAACTATATTGTCATCGATACCAACAATCGATATTAACAATAAATTAGCAGCAGTTAATATTAATTAGCAACAGGCAACAATTGTACTATCCAACCCCTGTAACATCAATTACGGGTGATACTGAATGTATTTTCAAAAACATGTTTTTAACTCGAAACAATTCTTGTTTAGTTTATTCTACTGAACTCGAGAATATATAATTTCAAACTTATAGAGCATATGACGTTCTTTGCTATACAAGCAACATACTGCTGTTCTATTTATTTATAAATTCTTTTACAAACTGCATATAAAACCAGAACATATTTGTTATTTCTCAAGCACCTTTCCTTTAGTGTTTTTTTTCCAGTAAGCTAAACTGAAGTAACTGACAAAACCTCTTAAAATGTAGGCTATTTTAAGGTATCAATGTGTGACTTATTAGTGAGGATGAAACTGATCAGTTACCTTGAGCATTATCAATTCCTGATCCAAAATCTCTTCTTCCGTACATGCGCCATCAGTGACATATGCGAAATCCTGAAGTTTTGGGGGATAGATTTCCTGCAACAAAGCACAAATTTAATGTTTAAAAGTATTCAATAAGTGGTAGTAGAAACGTGTCCATCATACTTTACAAATGTAGAGTGAAATCCACAAATGATGTTTATTTATAACTTGCTATAGATTACACTGTATACATACATGCACTTTCATCTATAGTCTGTCCCACAGGGAACATCTTTTTTCATGCTATGGAATTTATTACAAGTTATTTTATTTCTGAGCAGATTGTTTCCTAAATTGCACTTAAAAACATTTGTTATTTCCAATACACTTTTACTTTTCTTCTTATGTCAAAGAAAACTGCAATTATTAACAAAAAACATGTTTTTAAGAGTATGAGACGGACTATAGATCTAAACCTATAACAATGATTTAAATCCCAATCCCCAGAATGCAATAAAATAAGTTTATTTTAGGTGCAGTGAATATGTGCATAGAAATATATGCAGATACAGACATTAAAACTAATTCAGTCCCACCTTACACCAAACACCACCCAGTACCTCCCAATGACTGCCCCGCTTAGCTCCCTCCTAAGCACACTAAACAGTCTCCAAACACACAACCCACCTCTTTATGTAATTTCAGAAATGACCCAAAAACTAACCATGAAAGTGAAAACAGGTTTTTTTATTTGGTGTCAAGTATATATACGCTCTGCTGCACATGTAAACAGTAACAGTGTGTGAACTGAAGGCATTTCTAGGGCAATATAATCACATGACACATATATTTTGTTATGAACTGAATTCCACCACTTTATAAGAAGCCTATTATCATGACAATTGTTTAGAACTTTAAATTAAAAATATTTCTGTGATAGTCAACACAATTTTACAATGTTTCATGTGAAATGTCACTCTTCCTGTGTTATTTTAAAATAGTTCGGGGGAGAGATTTCAACCAATTTTCTATGTATATGACCGAAATTAAAATTCAATGACTTTCTAATCCTGGAAAATTAACTGTCAAATTTCATAACTTGCCATGACTAGCATTAAAGGCATACTGTCACAGATTTAAGGACCTTATTTCTCTAAAAATGGATAATAAATAAAAATTACATTAATTGTTGGAAACCAAATCTAGCCATTGCATCACCGTAACTATACCATGATGGAGTGAAATCCATGTCATCCCTCACGGCAATTTTAGTTTTTGAATTATGGACCATTGCCATAATTCCAAAATGTCATTAATAAATGGAGTATGGTGGTTATAAAGATGGTTGAAAGTACATTTAGGGACAAATCAAAAAAATTTTGTTCATGTAATACTTTGTTACACCATTAAATAGGTCAGTGGTCTGTGACAATATGCCTTTAATCCCGTACATGTAATAGTCATCTGTGCATAGGTAAAACCATATTTTATTTTGTTTAAAAATGAATTATTAAATGTCTTCAACAACTTGTATAATCTCAATCCACTATATATTTTGTCCATTGATCCAATGACAGACGTAAAACAGAGCTTACAGACTTTACATTTTATATACAAAATGTGTCTGAATTTAAACCCAATTGTGAGACAAACATTTTTTTCTACACACACATACCTCTAATTTAGCGGCAATAAATAAAGCTGATATTCCAATGAGCTGTAGGTGGTGTTTCAGAACATTGCTCTTCTTGGAAAGGTACCGGTCTATGAAGTCGATAGCGAGAAAGAAAGATTCTCGGTGTAACCTGTAGACCTCGCACACCTACAAATATAAATGCACCAAAATAATATAGGCAATATAAACAGTAAGGTTGTCCGCCTGGCGACCGGTTTAAACTCCAAAAAATGGTTTTCTCTTATAATCTGTTGCAATATTGTTGTTTTTTTAGAAAATATTATTTGGGCAAGTGAAAACATTAACCAGGCATGTGAAAATGCTGTCACCACTTGCCCGGATGGCAACTCAAAAAAAAAAAATGTTAAGCGCAGACACTGTATAAATATAGCACATAACACAGAGAAACACAGTTTAGAAAGATTCTCGGTGCAACCTGTAGACCTCGCACACTAACAACACAGGCAATAAGAGTTAAATGTTGATCTACAGTAACACACAGGTCAGAATATATGAACAGCCTGCCCCCACCCCAACGTTAGTGTTTTTAAGTGCCAAATCTGAGTATTACTATTATTTAGTAAAATTGTATTAACTTGAAATAAAATAGGACTAGTGAATTTTTAATTTTGACTAGTAAATTTTTTAAATCACTGATGCTACGGCTAGTGGATTCTAGAGAGAAATAACCCAATGGGCCCACCAACGGGGATCGATCCCAGATTGACTACAAATAAGTGAACGTTTTACCACTGGGCACTGTCCCGCCAGCAGAAAGGAAAGCTTACCTCAGTGAGCCAATCAAGAAGAATAGCCCTCATGCGGGCCTGCAGTGCGGGATGTCTGTCGAACATGCTGGAGTCTCGCACATACATCACTTCCTTCTTGAGCATCAGCTGCCACACCTCCTTAGAGTCCGCCCAGCTGAACCGGGGCAACGGAGACAACCGTGAGGTCACATTTGTGAAAAAGTTTTGAAATCTGAACTTTGCTCCAAGGGGAAATTCTGTCGTCGACGTCTGCTGTTTTTCCGTCACGGTACACGACGGTTTGTTTGGGATGATGGAACACGACGTCACCGATGAGTCTTCGGATATTGGAATCCATTGATTCTGGAAAACAAAAAAACAAAATATATATAAAAAACTAGAGTTTTTCTCTTACAAATACTGGACCCGACCTAAAAAAAAATGGCATATTCCCTATGGAATATTAGTCATGTGACCGAACATCCCAACAGCCAATGGGATGGCTCAAATCTTCCAATGAGTCCTCTACTTCCTGTTCCGGTCATGTGACTAATTTCGCATGGGAATATTCCATTGTTTTTACATGCGGTGCCAGCGCTCTCTAAGTTCAGGATTATTCCAGACCAACAAGCTGTTTTGGGTGACAAAACAAGCAAATTATCCGACAGAACAAGATGATTAAAAATTATTACAATAACAAATTGCTAGCAACTATTTTGACAGTTTAAACTGGCCACACGTTTGATGTCTAAGTAATATTATTAATGTTTGGCATTATTATAATGCCACTCTTTTCAAGAATTAATTATCTTCTATTATTCACCATCAGTGTCACTAGCACTGGTTGAGAAAAATGTTTCGCCAAATTGTTTATTAAACTAGAAAAAGGTGAATTATTCCAGGATTATTTCTCTCGCCAAATTAAAATAAAATTGGCAAGTTAAAAATTCGCAAATGGTGAATTTGGCAAGTGCCAGAGCTAACCCAGAAATGAGGGCAATATCAGGTTTTATAAACCCTTGAAAATGATACCGACAGAGGCCAACCCAAGTATGGTCAATAACTGTTTGATTACATAATAATATCACTTATGATCAGACTGGAGAAACCAACATTTTCTCAAATACAAATACCCAGATACTGCCAAGGTCAGAGGGTCAGTTGAGTTATTGTAACTGCCTATTCTGTGACAAAAGAGAGCAGTAAAAAGGTTAGATGGCGTGGGAGGCAGACAGAAATCTGAAAGTCGAGCTCCATGCTTTCTCTGGTTGTTCTTGGCTGTTTAAGCTCAACAAGTGGCTGATATTAAACTTCACTGCTTTCCTTGGGGGTGGATCAAGCAGGTGGGTGGAAAGGAGGCCAAAATACAGGTCATCGAGGGAAGGGGGCAGAGAGAGAGAGAGAGAGAGAGAGAGAGAGAGAGAGAGAGAGAGAGAGAGAGAGAGAGAGAGAGAGAGAGAGAGTGAGTGGGAGAGAGAGATAGAGATAGAATGGGCAGAGAGAAAGAGAGACCATTTGACCGAAAGAAGCGTTGATACAATTTTCTTTGATACACCAATCAGCCACATTGAATGAAACAGGAAATCAACCAAAGGCTTTACTAATGGCGATCGATCGATGTCCACTGACCTATATCCTGTAGTTTACCTCTTTTAATTTCACTCCGTGTTTCTATCGAAGATATCTGTTAATCGCGGATCTTGCGTACTTAACCTACTAAACAAACCATCAGATATTGCCTGTCAATACATATATGCACTTCATTTGTACTAAACACTGCTTCATCCAAGCAGATACGTTTATGAGAGGCGGGAGGTAGGCCAGCAGTAAAGTGCTCGCTTGCTGCGCCATCGATCGAGGATCGAACCCAGTCAGTGGTACTATTGTTGTTTTTTTTGTTGCCGTCAGTGAACGCGACTGGTATATCAGATGCAGTTGTGTGTGCTACCCTGTCTGTGGGATGATGCACACAAAAGATCCTTTGCCGATAATGAATAACAAATTACTCTTGCCCGCTACCTATTGGGTGGTCCCCTCTCCCACCCAACCCAACCCTTTGGACGGAGGAGCCCACTGAAGCCGGAATCTGCGTCCAGGATAGGCATGCGTTACAACAACTTGTTATGAATGTTCATGTAAATCCCCATGATCTGACCTAATGGGGAAAATATGTAACTATATGTCAAAATTAAGAAATGTTTTAGATGCAATAGCCGATCATTAATAAATCAGTGTGCTCTAGTTGTAACGTTACCC
>JAECMU010123040.1:0-16712 GCA_016106625.1 Dracogyra subfuscus
TCTCTCTCTCTCTCTCTCTCTCTTTCTTCTCCCTCCCCTCCCTATGTATGTGTAGCTCAGTCTCTGCCTTGCTGTATCTATATTTTTCTGTTTTTTCTATCAAATTTATACATACCTTGGATGCATATCATGGCAAGATGTTTTCATTTGTAGAATGGACTTTAAAAGCGACAAACGCAAACCATGTATGCGCCCTAACAAGTAAACTTGAAAACTAAATTTGAGTACGTTTTGAATGGGATATGCCTCAGAGAAACAGAATTCCGTAAGTATATGAAATGTTCATGGAGTATTTTTCGTGCTATAACAAAAATTGGGAAGTAACGCAAATGTTTTCAGACTTGATTTTAAGAAATGCGGGCTTATAACGGAAAGAAAGAAAACAAGTTTGTTTTATTTAACGACACCACTAGAATACATTTATTTATTAATCATCGGTTATTAGATATCAAACATAGGGTAAAGTTTTTCTTTTACATGAAGTCTCAGAAAAGTTTGTTTGGTTTAACGGCACGATTGAAGCACATTGATTAATTAATCATCAGCTATTGGATGTCAAACACTGAATAATTCTGACATGTAGTCATCAGAGGAAACCCGCTAAATGTTTTCCGTTAGCAGCAAAGGGATTTTTCAATATGCAATCACACTTTATTTCAGTTCACTCAGGCCGTCAAACGACAGTATATGAGGACATATTTTACAGTTGTTATTTACAGTGACAATATAAACAACAGGAGTTCTTCATAGAATATATACAGACATAATTCAAAATAGCTATAAACACATTTTAAAAAGAAGACACATGGTCACAGGACATTTAAATAAAGCTGATAATGTTTTATAAGTCAGTACTTTTAAAAGTATCAGAGACACCGAGGTTGTTCGATCCTGTGACGTAAGCATCTCAGACGAGCGCTCTACCCACTGAGCTAGCCCCGCCTGTGCCTAAGCCAAATGTGTTTATGTCCCCTTCCCCTACCCCCCCCCCCCCACCCCTACCCAAACAAACAAAGAAACAAAAACAACAACAACAACCCAAAATAACCCCCCAAACAAACACGGGCCTGTAAGTGCATGTGTGTGTGTGTGTGTGTGTGTGTGTGTGTGTGTGTGTGTGTGTGTGTGTGTGTGTGTGTGTGTGTGTGTGTGTGTGTGTGTGTGTGTGTGTGTGTGTGTGCATAGACAAAGCTTGAATGTTAAGAGTTATGGAGTTATGAGTCACTGCCACTCAATCATATGATATATTTATCTGGGTTAAGCTATTCTGTACAAATGTATATTTATATATATTGAAACGAATAGCCAATGTAATATTTGTCAGTTTTGAGTCTTCGTTTTGCTCTCGTCAGTTTAGAGTTGAAACGAAATATCAAAACCTCAATATAATATATATGTAATAACATTCGCTATTTATAATTTAGTAAAGTGTTGTATCAACCTTTCCCTCTGCCTGTCTGCCTATACCTCTAGATATATGTATGTTTGTCTCTCTGTCCCTCTCTGTCTTGCTCTCTTCCCTTCCTCCCTCCCCTACTCTCTCTCTCTCTCTCTCTCTCTCTCTCTCTCTCTCTCTCTCTCTCTCTCTCTCTCTCTCTCTCTCTCTCTCTCTGTTTTAAGTACATAAGTAAAATAGAATAGAATAAAATTAAATTAAATTAAAGGGCTATTCCTGAGTTTTCTGCATTGTAAAATAGTTCCGACTAATAAAATATTTGTGCGATTAAACTTTCATATTAAATATATATCTTTGTTGGACAGCTTTTAAAATAAATTTGCTGTTAATTACAAATAGTGAAGTAAATAGGCCTATTGCGCATTCATAAACGCATTTTTAAAATCAACTGTCCTAAATGAAAGAATTGTTTTTCGTAATTGGAAGTGTGTTTTTCGCTAATAAAGGGGAACTCATGGGGGATTTCCCAATGTAAAAGGAAGAAAATCGTTGTTCTTTAAATTGGCAGAGTAGAAACATTGCTTCCTCGTTGTTGTTTTTTGTTTTATTTCTGTTGTTTTATGGTTAATTATAACTTTATTCAAAGTTCGGAATAGTAACAAATATTGCAGATCTTGTTGGCGAAAAAATCGGGGGAATCCCTATCAGAAGGACACAGCCGATCGTGGAAACCCCCACCTGACGTCATACAAGGTGATCTAGGTCAGTCACGTGATTTGGGTCATTAACAACATCAGCTCCTCTTTGCTTCCGTTTGATGCAGTTATTTAGTCAAAAACGTCACTGGAGACAATTCCATATCAAGTAGCTGGAAAGTCTGGTGTTCTGCTAACAGGTTTCTAACATAATCGACAGTTCCTGTGTGTGCACTGCCAGCCAAAATTGTGAAAATTGTTTGTGTTGCATTGGAACCGTAGAATCTTTTCTTTTTTCAGTCGGTTCATAACCCGATCCGCCATGATTTCGACAAGGCGAAATTGCGAGTCTGTAAAATATCTCGTAGGCTTAGCTCTCTAGAGATCTGGCGGATTGTGCAAAAGCATTTCTTAACAAGGGATGATCTGTTGAATCGTTTGCATCGATCGTTGTTGAAAACGTTTCCTGAGTTGGGTAATGTAAATTTATCCTGTACATTTACCGATTTGACATCGCTGCAGTGAGGTGGGGATTTTTTTTTGTTTTGAATTTAGCATCAACGTCAACGTGCAGATCAAAGACGAGGTTATCAATCTCGGTACAGGATACTGAATTAAAAAAACAAAAACAGTTTTAACACCCGTTAAAAATGGCCACTAACGAGGGAGAGAATGGACCAATGGAGAGTTCCACAGACGACCCACAGAAAAAACAAGGAACAAGGTATGTGTGTATACATAACAATGTATTATAGGTCTATAGCACTAGTAGTTACAAGTGAATGTGTTTCAACATAACACAGTTAATAAAACTGCTTATGGGGCATTGACTTGATGTATGTGGGTGGGTTGTTTCTGAGTCGAAAACATATTTGTTTAACTACTTAAAGTTAAACTAGTGTAATGTTAAACTATTCATATTTTAATTATTGTCGATGGAAAATAGAGACAAGAAGAGTGTGCTAGCATTAGCGTAGGAATGAGGTTGTGTGTCATCTCCCACTGATGGAGCAAATGTTTACATATGGGTAAAAATGCCATTGGAGCAAAATAAGCTTACCGAAAATCTTTTCACCATATATATATATATTTAATTATATCTTCCACTTATAATATTAATTGTAATCCATTTAAAAACGCATAGTGATCGGTTTGGAATCATATATATATATATATATAGAGAGAGAGAGAGAGAGAGAGATTGAGGATTCGTCACAAGTATTTTTTAATATGGAAAATATCAACCGAGTCGATACAAATACTGATTAACTAGAAAAGGTTGATATTTTACATATTAAAAAAATTGAGTAGCGAATTCTATTTATCCTATAGCACTTCTAAAATAACATTTTAATTAAATATTCTAGTAAATCACAGTACTAAAGTTGCTGTCATCAATAATATGACACATTTTAAACAAATCTTTGAAAACGTTAAGCTCGGGTACACAGGTCTTGTTGGCTTGTAAGCAAATGATCCATCCACAGAAACACATTACCTAGAGAGATTGCAAATTTGCATACCATTATTAACCGGGTTAATAAAGTAACTTATTACATGGGTTTCATGAAGTGGCGACAGTGGATTTCCTCTCAAAATCTGTGTAGTCCTTAACCATCTGTCTGATGCCATATCAGGGTTCAAACTTAACGATCGCCCCTGGTGACTGAAAACGATGACGGGCGACTGAAAACCCAGTAAGGTTGCCCGCCTGGCGACTGATTTTTAAAAGCAAAATTTAAATAAATAATTAATAAATAAATAAAAGTATTATTCAGGCAAGTGAAAATAGCACCGGGCAAGTGAAAGTGCTGTCACCACTTGCCCGGATGCTAACTCAAAAAAAAGTTAAGCGCACACACTTCCATATCATCATAACAAAAATGTGTTGAGTGCATTGTTAAATAAAACATTTCTTTCTCTCTATTACATGGGTTTTTGACATGGATATCATGGGTAAGTTATAGGATAAATATATATATGTTTTTTTGGTAGTAATACAAATTATATATGAACAAACCAGATTCAGGCATTTTCATTCAAAACAAAAATCAGCCTCCACATATGAAAAATGGGAGTGTGTAAGCCTATGACTGCAAGGTTCTTATTTAAAACAACCTTCAGTGATTCTGGCAAAGGGAAATTAGTGAATATATTTGTAGGATAAATTTAGATAGATGAAATTGATAGTAAGACTAAGAGAGCTGCTATTTAAAAATTGTAAAAGCACATAAAATGCTATGTCTAATTATAAAACATTTGAAACCATAACCACCTAGTAGGAGTCTGGTTTGTTTTTAAGTAATTTTGTGGCCAAAAGTCTGCCACTTCCACGTCCAGACCCTGTGACAGTGCTCAAACTTAATGACGGCACCAATAACATTTACTGTAGCAGTGTCTGCGCTTAACATTTGTTTTATGTTGCCATTTGGGCAAGTGGTGACAGCACTTTCACTTGCTCGGCTCTATTTTCACTTGCCCGAATAATATTTTCTAAAACAAACAACAATACTATTGCAGCAGATTGTAAGAGAAAACACAAACAAATCGGTCGCCAGGCGGGCAACCTTACCGTGGGTTTTCAGTCGCCCTTCGTCGTTTTCAGTTGCCAGGGGCGATCGGGCGACCGTTAATTTCGAACCCTGCTGTAGATTAAGAGCATCACCGATAGCAATATTGTGTTGCTGGGTAATAATTACTGTCATAGGGAAAGCTCACTGATGGCAAAATGTATACAGCTGGTGTACATTAAATCCGCTAGTATTTAACAGAAAAATGTGTTCATTTAAATATATATTGATCAACATGTGACAAAGTAACCTGTCAAGTGTTTATTTGTTCCAAAAGTCACTTTAAAAAAAAAAATCATCACAGGGATGCAGGGGAAAGGTTTTGGGAGTCACATCTGCATAAATTCCTGAATACGCACCTGCACCCATGCCAATTTAGTTTTTTTAAATTGCTGTGAGATACAAATTCTTAAGTTTGAAGTACTCTGAAGTCCAAAGAAATTGTTGACAACAACAATAAATTACTTTCTTTACTTTAATTACTGTTAGATTTCCGTGACATTTTGTTGAGAAAGAAATCTTTAAAAAACCCCACCCAATTACAATGATGCAGATTCCACATACAAGATAATAACTACGTCATCAATATTGATGTCGCTGAGATCACATAGGGCAAAAGGCATATTATGATATGAAAGCAAATGTCATGACATTATTTTAATTAATATGTCACATACTAGTATGTGAGGCTTCCATCTATTGATGTGTATTTTATAAACGAAAGTAAAATGGCAGACAGTGAAAAATTGCATGCTTTTTTCTGAAGGGATCTTGGCAAAGTCAAGATAGGTGACATGTTTATCAATCTATAGTATGTTGAATTTGTATCATTGTAATGGGTTTTTTCACAATTTCTGTCTGCACAAACTGTGTGTAAAATTTATAGGTAATTAAGTTTAAATTTAAAGGTAGAATAATCATTTATATCGTAGCTGTTAACAAAGTGGTTCAGACTTTAGTTATGCAAAACTAGCTCTGAGGGGCACTGCTAAAGAACTCATCTGATGCACAGTCAATCTTGGTTCAATCCCTGTTGTTGGCACATGTACATGTATATAATAGGCAAAATGTATACTCAAATGAGTACCTATTCCTTGCATATATATAGTTAATGACCTTCATAATGATTAACACTGTATTACGATTTAACTTTTGATTTTGGTTCCATCCCTGTTGTTGGCACATATACATATAGGTAGGGAAAATGTGTATTTAAATGAGTACCAGTTCTTTGCCTCTATAGTTAATGACCCTCGTGATGATCAACACTGTATTACGGTTATCAGGCTGATCTCTGACAGACAGTTGCTAAGTGCACTTGAGTTTAAACTGCTAGGACCAAAACCCTCTTCATGCACCCCCACTGATAACAGAAATGAAGTAGATTTTTTGCATGATTGGATACACATTAATGTACATATGGGCCATATATAACCCACATGACACAGTGTTCGTTACACATTAATGTACATATGGGCCATATATATAGCCCACATGACACAGTGTTCATTACACATTAATGTACCTATGGGCCATATATAGCCCATATGACACAGTGTTCGTTACACATTAATGTACCTATGGGCCATATATAGCCCATATGACACAGTGTTGGTATACCTGTATACAAACATATATATCTACAAGTAGTGAATTTAGTGCTCAGGATTTTGTGCTTCTGAAAATCCTAGATTTTAGTTTGAAAGCATAAGAGTACTTACTATGTATTAGATGGAATCCTAAAATGTCTGTATTAGTGAGAGAGATACAGAGAAAGATATAGAGAAAGATATAGAGAAAGATGGAGCCAGGCATATACAGCTATGACAGACCTGGCTGCTTTAACTATACTTTTAACATCATTTTAATAGACATTGCTTCCTTAATAGTGAAGCATCCGATGTATAATTACCATTATGGTACTTGACCCATTCTATTATTTAACCTACATGTATGTCAACACCAAGAAAAAAGAAATAATCAAACGTGTGTCTGGTAAATGAAAGTGAGAATGTGTGTGCAGGGTGTGCAGTTTACGGTCACCCAGTCATTCATTCCGAGTCAAAATAGCGTCATGCAAGTCAAAACCGTATCACATTTGTAAGAGATTAGAAAGTTATTTTTTGTTTATTGTTTTCAACTGGTTTCCTACTAGTATCTGTGCAACCATATCCATATAGGACATAATAGCGACCACTTTCCCAGTCTATCGAATAGTCTAAAAGCCATGCAGAATGTCTCGGCCGGTTTTAATTATGTACTCAGAAAACCGTGGCCATGTAAATGTATTCGTATGTTCAATCGGAACACCTTACCTATGTCTGTCTTTACTTTCCATTTAGTTACAATCAGAACAATTCGTCACATTCTGCTTTACTCAGATTTTGTTTACAAGCCTGAGTTTTTTCCATGTTACATTGTTCTGGAATGTTTTCATTTCTTATGGAATATACCTGTAACCAAGTGTACTATAGTATACCAAACACTCAGTTGTCACTGCGAATGATGTCATCGACAGCTATCATTGCCTATGCACGTGCAAGTGTTGTGGGAACTTCCAATTCACTGATCTCTTGACAGGTCACTTATGATGAGTGTGTAGATTTCTGAACAGTCAGGTTTTGTAATTAGTCCCCTGTTTGATATTGGCTCACATTTACAAGTCATATTATTGTATGATATTGACACAAAATTCTACTACGTTATTGTAATTACTTACTTTGTATGATTTAGAAATATTGTTGTTATCAGCAATTCAAAAGTTGTACAGGTGAATCAAAGTGTTGCTGTGAGTGGCCCGATTGGCCAGTAAAAAAATAACCCAAATTCATACCCTGTGTGTGTGGGGTTTTTTTTCCATCTTATGGTTGGGATGTAGCCCACTGATAAAGCATTGATTGCTTGATGCACGGTCAGTTTGGGATTGATCCCCATTAGTGCATGGGCCCATTGGGCTGTTTCTTGCTCCAGCCAGTGCATCAGGACAGGTATATCAAATGCTGTGGTATGTGTTATCCTGTCTGGGGGATGGTGTATATAAAAGATTCCTTGCTGCTAATTGAAAAGAGTAGCCATGAAGTAGCAACAGCAGGTTTCCTCCTCAATATCTGTGTGGTCCTTAACCATATGTCTGATGCCATACAACTATAAATAAAATGTGTTGAGTGCATCAACGTTTTAAAATAAAATTTTCTTTCCTTCCTTACTTGATCTTTGTCAGGCAATGCAGCCCATCATGCTAGTGATCCAGTACTTATATTTTTTAAAAGATCGAACAAAATTAATTATTTTTAAAAGGTCAGATTGACCATATATACTTTATTTAGCATGTTTATAACATCTACCTATATGCAGTGTACATATTGAGTGGGATTTAGCTCAGTTGGTTGAGGTGCTTGTGTCGCAGGT
The DNA here is from genome assembly GCA_016106625.1 of Dracogyra subfuscus. Classification (NCBI taxonomy): domain Eukaryota; kingdom Metazoa; phylum Mollusca; class Gastropoda; order Neomphalida; family Peltospiridae; genus Dracogyra; species Dracogyra subfuscus. The sequence continues at coordinate 8,070 of JAECMU010123040.1, forward strand.
TTGAACTACCTTGGTGAATTCATTCAGCCGATGTGGATGTGGATACTTTTTTACATGGTCATATTCAACAAAGGTTCAGGCATGCCCACCCCGGATCCACCTTCTGACATAGCCAGGAAGTGGTTTCGGGGCAGGAGGCATTCAGCTGATTGTGCTTTTTCACATTCCAACCAGTGTACCACAACTGGTCAAAGGCCGTGGTATGTACTTTCCTGTCTGTGGGAAAGTGCATTAATAAAATACCCCTCTTTGCATTAGAAAAAATATAGTGGGTTTCCTGTGATGACTATGTGTCACTGTTATCAAATGTTTGACATCCATGTAATAGCCGATGACTAATAATATATAATAATAAATCAAAGTCTCTAGTGGTGTCGTTAAAACAAAGTGTCAACTTTATGTATAAAGATGAAAGTGTTAGTGGATGTTTGAGTTACGATCTAAAGCACAACTTGTTGTGAAAAAGTGTAGTGAAATAAGCACATGTATATATAATATTATACTGATTATTACTTGTATTATCTACTTGTATATAATTAACATTTATAAACAGACCGTGGGTTGTCTGTTGATGTTGTTATTGAAGCACATACTGTTTTTATCAGTGTATAACATTTGGTGAGTAGACTATTTTAATTCAGGGCTTCTAGAAATCTTTTTAAATCCACTAGCCATGGAATCAGTGATTTAAAACATTTACTAACCACGATTAAAAATTCACTCGTCCTACTTTACTTTAAGTTAATACTATGTAACTAAATAATAGTAATAATCAGATTATGTCACCTAAAGATCGAGATGGAGCTTAAAACACTAACATTGGGGGTTGGGGTGGGATCAGACTGCAACATTTGACTTTTTTTTTTTTTCCTTCTTTTTTTTACTAGCCATTGAGCATGGCAATAGTAGTTATTTACTAGCCCAGGTGGGAAAATGCTCTTTTGATGCGTGGTTGATCTAGGATCGATTCCCATCAGTGGGCCTATTAGGCCATTTCTCACTTTAGCCAGTGCACCACGACTGGCCTATCAAAGGCTCTGGTATATGCTATCCTGTCTGTGGTGTGGTGTATATAAAAGATATGTTGCTACTAATGCAAAAATGTAGCGGGTTTCATTTCTATATGACTGTAAAAATTATCATATGTTTGACATCCAATAGCCAATGATTAATAAAAATCAGTGTGCTCTAGTGGTGTCGTAATTAAACAAATGTCTTTTTAGGTAATAACGTTTAAAAACCAACCATGGGTTGCCAGTTGACATTTTTGTTGAAGCACATTCTGTATTTAATTATCATTGTATATACACACTTGATGAGTAAACTATGTTTACTCATTTGACATTCCTTTCTTTCAGAGTGTAATTTCATGGGAAGATCAATATAGTTATCATATAGTAATACCTGCATGTACATGTTTATAGTTGTGTTGAGTGCATTTACATTCATCATTGTGATTATGTGTGTGTGTGTGTGTGTTCTCATTTTATTGATTTATGAACAGGTGTTTTTATCTCTACAAGACAGGTGGAGGTAGTGATTTACTTTATTAATATAGACTGTAGTTCATAGCACAAACACTTGCATCTGTGTCCAACAAACTTGGATATATTTGATTAACACATGCCATATTTTGCCTGTCTTCTTTTTTTCTCTTGTACCTGTACAGAGGAAATTACATTAAACATCAGGCAACATTTTGTTTTCAAAATCTTGATTAGCAATATTTTTTGCATTAAAGATCAAACAAATTATAGAAATAAACATAAATGTAATTAATGTTTTTGCTTTAATTGTTAATAATTAATAATAAAAAATTTCAGTGTTTCATCAAGGCAATTTTACTTTTTTTAGACATAATTATTGAATAAAGGCTTATTTAATCTGAGCGCAAGATGGTGCTGAACTCATGAGGCATGGTGCTGCACCATGCTAAAACAAGCTTGGGAAAACACTATATGTTTGTCAAAATTAGCTTTCACCTCCTTTTACACCTCTTGAAGGATATTCCTTCAAAAAGCAAAATGGCTTTCTTTTTTTATGTTTCTTTTCCTCCACTTTCCTTCCCCTTGCCTTCATATTTCTCCCCTTTCCCGATCCCCTTCCTGTTCCTTCTCATCTCTTACTTTCCTTTACTTCATTTCTCTTTCATTCCATTTCCTTCTCTTCCCTTCTATGTAGCTGTCACTTTCTCCTGTCTATCCATCCATCCATCCATCCATCCATTCATCCACCCATCCATCCATCCATCCACCCACTTCCATTTCCACCACACTCAACTCATGTCATCATTTCTTGGTTAATTCTCCAGTATTTTTAAGACCAGCCAAATTGTTACAGATTAAGGAAAATTAAACTCTTCAGTCCACAAGAAAGAATTCCTGGAGGATTTCTTTGTTTAACAGGTGACAAATTACTTGTGGTGTGTTGGGTCAGCGCTAGATAATTTGAGAGTTTCATTTCGATTCGCATCGACAGCTGAGTATATGCAACTTGATTGGTTTCCGTTCTCTCGAGTTTTGATAATTGAATGGCATCACTTTTCATTCATTCTGGTCTCCATGTTTGGACTGGATCTCTTTATTTATATTCTGTAGATTAAAGTTTATTTGTTGTAAGTTTTATACTGCAATTCTGGAGCAGTCTCTGGTTGGTGTTTTAAAGTCTTGTCATGAACTCAACACTGACCAACTTTGTTTTTACGTCATCAGGGAATGTTGCATAAGATGACGTTGCTTAATTTATATAATTTGTACAGTGTTGTTTGAGATCCAAATTTTTTATTTCAAAATAAAATATGATCTTGTTTTTGTTTTTATTAATAAGTAGGTTTCAAATTTAATAATAAAGATTGTCTATTATTTCATTTAAGGTTCATCTATCTGGGTATGACCGGAAAGACGAAAAACACAAATATGTAAAACTTTTATATGAACAGTGTTACTCATTCACACAGTTTACACGTGAAATTATTTTGGGGAATAAATGCTAATAGAAGGCATTTTCATGTATAAAAAAAGAAGAAAGAAAGAAAAGGGGAAAAAAGGTATGCAGTATAATGGTATTTTCCATCTCGACAAAAAGGCCACTGCTAAATTAACACCTGGTACTTCTCATACACGTATTTCTTCTGTGTAATGTTTATACCAAAAGTCTGCATACATGTACATGCATTTTACATATGAACAATTGTTGACATGTGATTATAGTGAAACCTCTCAAAACCGGAATCGCTTTTGAGGAATCCCTTCAAAAGCGGACAGTTTTCATGATCCCTTTGTAAATATCTGTACCGAATGGAACCTCTCTATACTGGATACCTTTTAAAAGTGGACTTTTTACTGGGTCACGAGGGTGTCCGGTTTAGAGAAGTTTCACTGTGTATGTGACTACTAGTTAATTATAAATAGGCCATTTAAAAAAAGCCTGGAAACTATAATATAGTTTTTAAAAGCAGAAAGTCAGTTGGCTGGTTTTGAACCTATATACTACACCAATTCGCATGTCATTTTACAGTAAGATGAGGTGTTTTCCAGATAGCTAAGAACGGTAAATTTGTAAACTAATAATAAATTTATAGTAATAGGGCATTTCTAACTTAAAAGGGGGCAGGACGTAGCCCAGTGGTAAAGTGCTTGCTTGATCACCCATTGGGCTATTTCTCATTCCAGCCAGTGCACCATAACTGATATATCAAAGGCTGTGGTATGTACTATCCTGTCTGTGGGATGGTGCATATAAAAGAACACTTGCTGCTAATCGAAAAGAGTGGATCATATCGGAGGTCGGACTCGGGATTGGCATGTTCGAAACCCCAGTTGCATATGAGCACATAAAACTAATTACCTACCTACCTATGTTATATAGGGCACCTTTTTGATATTTTGATATTTTGCAAGTATTTATGTATGTTGTTCATGAAATCGCTGATCTGTATACATGTGTATGTACGACCACCAGTTAATAGTATCACAGTAGTGCGTTACTGGTCGAGTTCCTTCCTGTGGGGGTCATTAACAGATAGTGTGTAGAATACAGATCCCAGATTACTATTGATTTCTCACAAGATGCCCAGTTCTCCTCTGATGGATGTGTTGTGATTCACACAGTTAACAGTTCTCAGTGTTTGATACAACATGTAACACATCGGGGGCCTAATTCACACAGCTCTCTTAGGCTCTGATAGACACCAAAGCATCCTCTTTGAAAGTCTTTTAGGATTGCACTGCGATGTCGTAAAGTTGCGAGAGTTTAGTGAATTAGGTCCTAGGCCTCTGAAAATTGCGAGAACGGTTTTGTTCACGTGTTGCTTAAATGCAAATATAATTTTGCTTAACCTATTTTTGGCAGAGTTTGATGATTGTCATAAATGATAAATGTTTTTATAAGTTACAAATCCAGGATTAAACAGTGCAAATTATAATAATCATTCATGTAAAATTAAATCTGATTTTGAAGAATTGAACCACTTTAGATTGCAGGTTAGATTTTTTTTTTAATTTCAGGAGGGAGCATGCCCTCTCTAAATAGGCAAACCTACTTTCTGCATCATTGTAGTATTATCTGGAATACAAAGTAAAGTAAAGTTTGTTTTATTTAACGACGCCACTAGAGCACATTGAGTTTTTATCTTATCATCGGCTATTGGACGTCAAACATATGGTCATTCTGACACTGTTTTATTTAGAGGAAATCTGCTGTCTCCACATAGGTTACTCTTTTATGATAAGCAACAAGGTTTTTTTTATTTGCAATTCCCACAGGCAGGAAAGCACAAACCATAGCCATTGTTGAAGCAGTTATGGATCACTGGTTGATGCAAGTGGTTTACACCTACCTTGAGCCTTGCGGGGCACTCATTCAGGGTTTGGAGTCGCTATCTGGATTAAAAATTCCATGCCTCAACTGGGATCTGAACCCAGTACCTAGCAGCCTGTAGTCTGATGGCTTAACCACTGCGCCACCGAGGCCGGTTATCTGGAATATTGTCCAAAATAATCATGAAAGCCAAAAAACTGCTTCTGAAGTTAATTATCAGAAAGAACATTGTGCACCAACATTTGCAGCCTGTCCCCCAGCCCTTGAAATTTGGACAAGTTCGCTACGGCAGTTAAGTGCTGTCGCAAATCAATTTTGCAACGGCACTACGACGGCAATTTTAAAGAAAAGATTAATGCTGTCAAAACTTTACTTTCGTAAGCTTCTATACTGGAATAAACCAATTTATATTAATTAAGAAAACTGAGCTACACACGATAATAAATTTATGCTTCTCTCTGGGATCTGTAATTGGACAGAGTTTAGAGAGAAATGCCTACAGACTTTTCACCACTCACAGATTTGCAATGGCAATGAAATGCTGTTGCAAATCAAGTTTACAATAGCTTCGAGGGCTGGTCCCCTGTCACTTGCCAGCGTTGTATATGGTAATGATGGTAAGAACTGTCCTGTCTGTAGGGGGAAAGGTGTTTATTAATCACCTTTTTTGCTGTTAATCAGAAGGCACAGCCTATGAATTCCAAGTGGAAGCAGATTTCCTGTCTCTCACTAGAGTCAGGGCATAGCCAAGTGGTAAAGTGTCTGCTTGATGCGTGGTTGGTCTGGGATCAATACCCGTTGATGGGCCCATTGGGGCATTTGTCATCTCAGCCAGTGAACCACAACTAGGACATCAAAGGCGGTGGTATAATGTTATCCTGTCTGCGGAATGGTGCATATTTAAAATATCATTTTCTACTTAAGGAAACAGATGTAGCTGGTTTTTTCTCTAAAATATTACCAAACATTTGAAATCCAATAGCCGGTGATTAATCGATTAGTGTGCACCAGTGGTGTCGTTAGACAAGACAAACTGTAACTGTCTCTCACTAATCTGTTCTACTAGCCGTCGTGGTCAGGTAGTGGAGGCAGCTCGATTCACAGAGTTGAGTGGTCTTCAGATATGCAGAGCACTTCAGAACCTTTGGTTTTCACACTCAGGCAACTCAAGTATTGTACAGGTTCTGTCTGTGCTAAGTGTACATGATAATGTCTGTGTAATTATATCTTTGACCAGTTTGTAGTTTGAACAGCATTTATATAGTTGAACCTGTGTTAAACAGACATTAAAATAAATAGATCTCAAGCCCACAATATCCATGTGGTAACTTACATGTAATTATATCTTTGACCAGTTTGTAGTTTGAACAGCATTTATATAGTTGAACCTGTGTTAAACCGACATCAAAATAAATAGATCTCAAGCTCACAATATCCATGTGGTAACTTATGTGTAATTATATCTTTGACATGTTCATATTATTTTGATGGCAGTTAAATATAGTCGAACCTGTGTTAAAGTTTTTGTTTTGTTTAACGACGCACTCAACACATTACAATTACGGTTATATCGGCGTCGTACATATGGTTATGTCGAGAAAAACCTCAGTGGTTAGCTGACAGGAATCGATCCTAGACCGACCGTGCATCAGGCGGGCACTCTACCACTGGGCTATGCTGCCCGCTCTGTGTTAAAGAGACATCAAAATAAATAGATCCCTAGCTCTTCTCCTCTAACTTACCCAAAATATCTGTGGGTTGGCTAAGCTATGTTTGTATTAAAAGTAGGTCACATGATGAGGGTTGGGTAAACCATGTATTCATGTATGTCATAAGATGACCTGAATTATGAGGGCTGGATAAACCATGTATTCATGTATGTCATAAGATGACCTGAATTATGAGGGCTGGATAAGTTATGTATTCATGTAGGTCATAATATGACCTGAATTATGAGGGCTGGGTAAGTTGTGTATTCATATAGGTCATAATATGACTTGAATTATGAGGGTTGGGTATAAGCTATGTATTCATGTAGGTCACAAGATAATCTGAATTACTAGTGTTGGGTAAGTTATGTATTCATATAGGTCACAATATGATCTGAATTTCATGGGTTGAGTAAGTTATGTATTCATGTAGGTCACAATATGATCTGAATTTCAAGGATTGGGTTGGCTATGTATTCATTTTGATGACAACATGATCTGAATTTCATGGGTTGTGTAAGCTATGTATTCATGTAGGTCAGAACGTGATCCGAGTTTCAAGGATTGGGTTGGCTATGTATTCATGTTGGTGACAAGATAATCTTACAATGGTTGGGTAAGCTATGTATTAATGTAGGTCACAACATGATCTGAATTTCAAGGATTGAGTTGGCTATGTATTCACGTAGGTGTACAGCGTTAGTGTGAGACAATTGATTTTTTGTCACTACATGCAACATGTGTGTCTACAAATTAACTTGTATCCTGCCGTGACGCCTGTATACACATTGCACATGTTATTTCGCAGTCAGTGGTAAACTGCTATTGATTATTGACTGCTGACACTTCATATCTGTGTACATTTTGTTGTATGGCAGGGAAAAGCAGTAAAGTATATATATATATATAGACAGAGAGAGAGAGAGACAGAGAGACAGACAGAGACAGACAGAGACCTATTGATTTGATGTCAGAGATGCTTTTGAGAACTGATTCCAACTCCATCTAGCATTCATCTTTCAGTACAGTGCCCGCCTGATGCGCGGTCGGTCTAGGATCGATCCCCGTCAGCTAACCACTGGGTTTTTTCTCGACATAACCATATGTCTGACGCCGATATAACCGTAGTTAAAATGTGTTGAGTGTGTCGTTAAAAAAATAAAATAATAATAATAATAATAATAATAATCTTTCAGATCTGTAACACTATGTATACATGTATAAACTTTATAAATATCTGTTACAGTAACTGATAGCTGGCACACATTTTGTTATTTGCATTATAAATGAAAGGTTTGATGGGTAGTTTGGTGGATGGATGGATGCATTTAAACAAAATTGATTTGTGAGGGATTGTACATGTTTGGATAGATGGATGAATTTAAAGATGGATGGAAGGTTGGCTGAATGGATGAATACAGATAGATGGATGGATGGATGCATGTGTACATGGAAGTAACATTTATTAACCAAACATTTGTTTAAATGTGATTTGTTCAGCTCATTGCATTTGCAGTCTGCATTCAGTAATGCTGATGTAAATGCTGAAGTATGATCATTATAATCAGCAGATTGTTTTTTTCTTTTTAACCAATGCATATTAAATACATTTCTTACACACCCATTGGTGAGAACACCATGCATTATTTAATGCATGTTAACAATTTCAAGACATACGACTGGCTGTTCCTAGGTGATGACCAGGTCACCAGTGCCATGCAGCCAATGAAAAATAACATGGTGGAAATAGATTACACTGTGACCTATATAGTTTACCTGACAATCATGTGTCTGTGATGTGTAAGTTAGATGCAAGTGTAATGGCTGTAAATAACTTTTAGTAAAAAAAGATGTTACAATTTGCTTAAAATCTGTTTTTTGAGGATATGTAAGAACTATAATAATACATTTGTGTCCATTAGATACCATTTATCTCACAACTTTTTGGCTTTAAAACAATTCATTGTGAGATAAGTGACATCTAATGGCCACTCTTTTATTATTCTCTATGTAGTGGGAAAATACTAGCAATCGTGTAGGCATTTAAAATACAAATTCTGCCATCAGCATTTCTTTTTGCTGAGGCAGTTTTGTGAAATGTCATTTGTATTAAACA
>JAECMU010123040.1:17820-30479 GCA_016106625.1 Dracogyra subfuscus
ACACACACACACACATACATATATACATACACACACATACACATAAAGACACATACACTCACATACACACATACACTCACACACACATACATACATACACTCACATAAAGAGATACACACACATAAAGACAAACATATCTCACACACACATGGTAATATGAAGCCATGAATGCATGAATCAGTGTGTTGAGAAATACATGTAGTCTTCAGTTCTTGTTAAAGGGATTTTATTGCATACGGAAACCAACTCACACATGTATACATGTACCTGTATATATCAACAATAATTATACTATATGGATACATGTATATGTACATGTATTATGCCTTTCTATCTTGTCTGTGGGATAGTGCCTATAAAAGGTCCCTTGCTGCTAATCAAAAAGTGTAGCCCATGGAGTGGCGACAGTGGGTTTTATTTCTCAATCTGTGTGGTCCTTAACCATATGTCTGACACCATATATAACCGTAAATAAAATGTGTTGAGTGCGACGTTAAATAAAATATTTTTCCTTCGTTCTTAATCCCCTGGCATCATTTTAGGAGAGTGATCTTGATCTCATCTCGATTTTGCCCATGGCGAAGGCCAACATCAGAATTTAAATTCTGCCTCTCATCAAGTTAGACAGAAAGGTATTAAAAGGTGTCTGCCTGCTACAGGAAGCAGTGGACACTTGTGCATGTTTGACTACTTGGAAGTAACACTGTCAGCCAGTGTGTGTGATGCATGATTATTGCATTATTCCCAGGAATGTCAATATTTGCACACTTATAATACATTTATAAATGTAGAATTCCTTTGTTAGCTCTGAGGTTTTTGTGCCCTCGAACGATTGAGAAAGCTAATCACATAACTCCCTGGGTACATATGCCGGAAGCAACCATATGGGTGCCTGATCGAAGAAATGTCTGACAAAATCATTCTTCTGTACACAATGACTTGAAATCTTTCTTTTTTCTTCTTTTTTTTGGCCTCCAGCCCTTATTGATCCATCTCCTGTTGTTATGGCAACAGTTTTTAAAATACTGATAAAATATTTCTACTGAATAAACACAAAATTATTGCAAAAACTATTGATGATATTTCATCTTCTTTTTTTTCTTTTACAGTGCATATAACTCATTGTGTAGATTGCCTGTCTGTAATATGCCTTGAAAAAACCCCTGTCTGGTATTTGTTATCCTTATTCTCGGCGTGTGTAACTAATAAAGCTCTTTCCTCACATACATTGGGTTGCATTGCATCAACCTGTGAATAAAAAGACTTGGTATGTACTGTCCTTTCTATGGAAAGTATATAAAATACCTCTTGTCACTTTTCCGAAAGCAGTAGTCTGGTGGCAGTATGTGGTCTCTCCCTCTTCCATATCTCTCTCTTCCTTACTTCCTCTTGTCTCTTTCTCTCCCTCTCTTTCTCTGTCCCTTCCTCCTCTCCCTTTCTCCCTTATTCCCCACTGACCAACTGTTGGAATAGCCTTTTGTTGTGGGCAGATCTAGGATTTTTAAAAGGGGTGCATGATTCAGAAATTGTAATACGGGCAACGTGAAAAACCATTAATTATTTATAAAGTAGTTTAAATTGTGATAAGGTGAACATACAGAAATGTTCAGTTCTTTTCGGATGTTCCAGTTTTTGTTTGTAGACATGTTGTGTGAATATGTGTGTGTGTGTGGGTTGTGAATTAAGTACGGTAAACTGTTTTACAAGTAACCTGACGGAATGGTTTTATGTCCTATATATAGTACAGCAGCCAAGACTGTTACATGTGACTGTGAGATGCATTTTAGACTGCCCTACTTACGCTGATTGATCACAAAGGTAATCATTTGGTGGAATAGCTTCCTCTTATTTTAGAGCTTCCATTATTTGCATGCAGTCACTGTATTAGTTTCCAGATTGACGGAGAAAAACCTCGACTGTGGAATAGAGTTATTACGTTGGTGCAGTCATGATTTTATTGTGAGGGGGTGGGATGGACTCGATGGGGGAGACAACCACACAGTCTGGAAGTTATGTTATGGGGCGACAGACAAAATTAGAAGGTGGTAGGAAGAGAAGGAAATATAATTGGCAGGGGGCGGAGGGGGAGGGACATGGCCTCTATGACACCAACAGTAAATAATTATAATATATGCAAAATTGCTGAATATATTGAAAAGGAATATTTAGTTTATGGACACCTCAGCACATTTTAAATATGGCTATTTGGTGTCTAAAATATATGTATGGTTATTTGGACACTGTTGATGAAGCAGAAATGGGCCGTACCACAGAACAGAACATATCATAAAACCAGACCTCTAAAACAAATTTCAGAGGTTTTTGCCACAGGCAAATTAAAATGTTTACCAATGGCAAGTTTAAGCCTGCCTATATACAGCCATTTTAAAGGGACCTGCAGCAATTCATATCATAGCTAAAGCAGTTGCCATCGATACTGCTTTTAATTTCAAGCCCTGGAAAAAAAAAATCCAATTTAAAAAAAAAGAAGAAAAAAGGGAGAGATAAAAGTGGCTTTTGATCTTGGTTCTAGCATGACAGTTATTTGACTAGTCCACGTTCGTTCCATTGGGATTTGGTTAATTTGCAAATACAAATACACGCAAGTTAATTCCGGTATCCAGTGAAAGTCTGTTTTTAAATTAAGAGCTAGAAACTGTTTGATATATAGAACAGAGCTCTGTTAATACCAGTAATTAGTTTCCACATACGTGTCACAGCTGTTCAGTAGCAGTTTTATATATACATATGTGTGTGTGTGTGTATTATATGTATGCGTGTACTTTGTATGTCGGTGTTTGAAGCTTGATTGTAATGAATTTGCTCATACGGCAGTGCTTTAAGCACCAGTCACAATTAGTATGAATATATATTTATAGAAATGATTACACTGTTGTATATTAAACAGAATACAGTTATACTGACATATTCCAGATCAGGGTTCGAAATACATTCAAATACGTGCATGTATGAAATATAGTGGTTTATCGAGACCAGTCTCGCCTAGAGCCAAGTGGTGGTTGGTCCTTTTCTGTGAACCAAATTTCCAACAAAGAGAACCGAAAGGAACATGTTTGTTCAATTCTTACATAATAACAATAGATACATCTTTTTGTCGGTTGTAGAAATGTGCTTCAGTAATATCCATACAAATATTGAACCAATGCGCAAAATACATCGGCAAAAGTATCCCATGCGCTGTTTACGAATAAGCAATCTTCAAAAAGTAACGAGCTGTGTTCGGTAAACCAAATGACCATATTGGGAACCAATCAAATAGTTTGCGAAAGTTAGTGAAACGTTTGAGGCTGGTAAGACACCTAAAAAAAACCAATGACTGTAAAGAACCAATAACTAAAACAAAATACTGCTAGTAAACTGTTGCTTTAAAATTGGTAATTCTTTCCAGTAAATAGTAAAACAAATTTTAAAATCAATATACTGTTAGTAGAATATGACACAGAATTCTGTATAATAACACTGTTGATAAAATTCTTCTCGGAAAATGTTTAGAATCGGTCCCACACTGTCTTGTTGTGTTATGTGGTAACAGGCAAACTCTATATAATACTGGTGGAGGGGGGAATAGTGTTATTGGGGTGAGAACATGTCCCCTACCCTTCCTGGCTATGCCATTGTGCTAGAATCATAATTATTATGTGGATATTTTTCACTTCCATTGCATAATTTCACACTTCAAACCAAAATCAATTGCCTTTGTTTAACACTCAATAGCCTGTTTATTTTTCATTCTAATCACAAATCTGGGATCGAAGAAACACAGAATGCAACTAACGGCGATCTGATATAATTATGGTGCTCATGCATATATACCCTAAAGTTTGTTTGTTTAACGACGCACTCAACACATTATAAGTACGGTTATATCGGCGTCGGACATAATTATGGTTATGTCGAGAAAAACCCCAGTGGTTAGCTGACGGGGATCGATCCTAGACCGACCGCGCATCAGGCGGGCTCTGTACCACTGGGCTATGCTGCCCGCTACATACCCTAAAGAGGCAGGATTTACATGTAGCTCAGTTGGTTGAGTGCTCACTTCAGGTGTTTCCATCTCAGGATCAAACCACGTCAGTAGATCCATTCAACTGATTGGATTTTTTCTCTCAATCCAACCAATTCACCATAACTGGTCAAAGACAGTGGTGTGTACTTTCCTGTCTGTGGGAAAGTACATATAAATAATGTGCTGCATTAGGAAAAAGTAACAGGTCTCCTCTGATGAATATGCATCAGAATTACCAAACGTTTGGCATCCATTAGCCAATGATTAATTAATCAATGCTTTCTAGTTGTGGTGTTAAACAAAACAAACTTTATATACGCTAAACTAAGTTTATGATATCTCAGGAATGTCCAGAAATACTTGGATGGTCAAAAGCAACTTCATGGCTTGTGAACAGTGGCACTATATACTTCTGCAGAAAAAAACACCAGTGAGCTTCAAAAAATGTGGTCTTATCTCTATATCATGGTATGGGAGAATTCCTTCTCACTGAAATGTAATTCAGCATGGAGTTATTTCTCCTTGTCAGATAAATGAACTGATTGTATATATGAGACAGCTTCACCTTTGTTTCTCTAGCCACCTGCATGTATTCTGAGAGCAGCAAAAGTTTGTTTTTGTTTAATGACACAACTAGAGCATATTGATCTATTGATCATCAGCTATTGGATACATGTCAAACATTTGGTAATTTTAAAAATTTAATCTTAGAGACACCTGCTACATTTTTTCCATTAATAACAATTGCCACGGGATCTTTTATATGCACCATGCCACAGACAGGATAGCACATGCCACAGCCTTTGATATACCAGTTGTGGTGCACTGGTTGAAACAAGAAATAGCCCAACAGGCCCACTGACTGGGATAGATCCCACACCAACCGCTCATCAAGAGAGCGCTTTACCACTGGTCTATGTTCATCCCTAGAAAGAAAGAAAGAAAGAAATGCTTTATTTAACGACGCACTCAAAACATTTTATTTACGGTTATATGGCATCAGACATATGGTTTAGGACCACACAGATTTTGAGAGGAAACCCGCTGTTGCCACTTCATGGGCTACTCTTTCCAATTGGCAGCAAGGGATCTTTTATTTGCACTTCCCACAGGCAGGATAGCACAAACCATGGCCTTGAACCAGTTATGGAACACTGGTCGGTGCAAGTGGTTTACACCTACCCAGTGAGCCTTGCGTAGCACTCACTCAGGGTTTGTATTTAAATTAAAAATCCCATGCCTCGACTGGGATCCGAACCCAGTACCTACTAGCCTGTAAACTCATGGCCTAACCACGACGCCACCGAGGCTGGTCCCCTAGAGAGCTGCAGAAAGAAACATTTGTTTAACGACACCACTAGAACACATTGATTTATTAAACATCAGCTATTGGATGTCAAACATTTGGTAATGTTTGGACATTTAGACTCAGAACGGAAACATGCTACATATTTTCCACTAGTAGCAAGGGATCTTTTATATCCACCATCCTACAGACAGGATAACACATACCATGACCTTTGGTATACCGGTCGTGGTTTACTGGCTAGAGTGAGAATTGACTAAGCAACTAAACCATTTATCTTTAATTTGGTTATCTTTCTTTATATCCAACCAGTGCACCAAACCTGGACAAAGGCTGTGGTATGTGCTTTCCTATCTTCTGCATATAAAAGTTTCCTTGCTGCATTAGGAAAAATATAGTGAGTTTCCTCTAATAACTATGAATCAGAATTACCAAATGTTTAACATCCAATAGCTGATGAGTAATTAATCAACATGTTCCAGTGGTGGTGTTATAATTATTTTAGGGTATGCAATGAGGTTTTCTGTTACATCTGAAATCAGCAGATTAATACCCCCCTCCTTTTTTTTTTTTTTTAAACAGACCTAGATCTTTTAAGGGTGAGGGGCAGTAGTATTTATATGTTGATAGAATATGCAGTTTGTAGTGTTTTAGCTATATATTATGTGCAGTGTCCAATTGTTTCTGATTATTTTTGTTTTTTAACTGACTCAGACCTGGGTGAGGGGTGGTAGTATTTATATGTTGAATGAATATGCAGCGTGGATCAGTTTTAGCTATATAATATGCAACATTAATTTTTTCTGATTTTACTCAAATTAACCTACTGTATATCGCCATATATATTAGCAGACGTTGTGGATAAGCCAAGGGTAATAGTATTTATATTGATCGAATATGCAGCATGTAGCAGTTTTAGCTATATATAATATCATATGCAGTCCAATGTTTTCAGATTTAAAAAAAACCCTGACCTAGACCTTTTATGGGTGAGGGCGGTAGTATTTATATGTTGGATGTCCACTTTTTCTGATTTTACTGAAATTAACCTACTGTATATCACCATATATTAGCCGACTCTTTGGATAAGCAGAGGGTAATTGAGGGGTAGTAGTATTTATATTGACTGAATATGCAGCATGTAGCAGTTTTAACTATATATAATATGCAGTGTCCAATTTTTTCAGATTAAAAAAAAAAAAACCTGACCTAGACCTGTTATGGGTGAGGGGCGGTAATATTTATATGTTGGATGTCCACTTTTTAGGATTTTACTGAAATTAACCTACTGTATATTAGCTGACTCTGTGGATAAGCCGAGGGTGATCGAGGGGTGGTAGTATTTATATTGATTGAATATGCAGTTTTAGCATATGTTGACCTAGACCATTTATGGTTGAGAGGTGGTAGTATTTATATGTTGACCGGTCTCAGTGGCATCGTGGTTAGGCCATAGGTCTATAGGCTGGTAGGTACCTGATTCGCATTCCAGTTGAGGCATGGGATTTTTAATCCGGATACCGACTCCAAACCCTGAGTGAGTGCTCCACAATGGTTCAACAAAGGCCATGATTTATGCTATTCTGCCTGTGGGAAGCGCAAATAAAAGATCTTGTGCTGCTAATCAGAAAGAGTAACCCATGAAGTGGTGACAGTGGGTTTTTTCCTCTCAAAATCTGTGTGGTCCTTAAAGCTGCTATGTCTGGTTTCAATCGTATATAATCAAGTTCTAAGTTTAAATACAAGCATAACTGCACTTTTAATTCACTCGCGAGTTGTCGTCATTAACGCATATCGTCAAATGCTTACTAGCCAGTTCGAACAATGCTCGCCATTTTGTAATACTGAACACATGTTAGCTGCAAATTTCAGCAGACACGCATGGTGACGTTCTAAACACACGCCTTTTATAATGTGTGTTGTGGTATGGTCTATACAAAACTAATTGGACATCCTATATTACCGTAGTACAGAAGGATTTTTAAATAATAAAAAATATTCCAGACATAGCAGCTTTAACCATATGTCTGACGCCATATAACCGTAAATAAAATGCTCAGTGCCCCGTTAAATAACTCCTTTTTTTCTGCTTTTTTTTAATATGTTGATTGAAATACAGCTATGTAATATGCAACTATTGAAATCTATCAGTGCTTTGATTTGTTGGCATACACAACCTATAGTGCTGTAAACTGTTGCCTATACACACAAGACTTGATGCATCTCATCCATTTTAATGTTTTATACGGAATGGACTGGGAAATTGTTTAACGTGCACATTCAGAGCAAGCTGTCGTAGCGTACACATGTCCTGGGTACAAGTACTGGCCTCAGCCAGCTCTTCCGTCCATGATAGGAAAGGGTTGGGGTGGGTGAAGGAGAGAGCGCCTGCACTAGCAGGTGCAAGGGAACACCAGCAGTCCAACGGTAGTCTGTAACAGGCAGAACGTTTTATATATATACTGGGTCTGTTATATATACTGGGGTCATGGCATTACAGGCGAGCATTTATTTTCATTTGTTGAAGCGTCCTGCCAAGTCAATTATACAGCTTGGTGCAATAAATTGAGCCATGATGGGGACACGGCTATCGCTCCAGTCTAAACACGGTATTGATCTGCCGTGCTGTGCTCCCATCCATCGCCGCTGCCACTCGCACAGTGTCACAAAGACATACACTCAAAGACAGACAATTCGGTCTCTGGGCTTAATGCATGGCACCTCTGGCATATGCTAAATATACATATATAGCAAGGGGCACACTGCATGTAATGAGGATAGAATTATACTCAACAAAATTAGCTGAGTGACAGTAAATATATTAGGTATTTTTCTTTATAAATGCCACAAAAAAACTTCTTGCCTATTTTTCTCTTTTTGTTTTCTTTTAATAATTTTTATACTGAGCTTACTTCATGGCATATTCTATATAGATATAGATACAGATACAGATTCTATATATATACATATACATATACACAATCTACCATAATTAAATTTCGTACTTACACAAAATATGTTGTATACCCTAAGGATAATTCGGAATGTTTTCAAATTATTTTAAATCACTGGCATGATTCCGCAAGTAAGGTTTTGATTGGTGGACATAAGCTCCAACTGGCTACTGTTAGATCCACATGTAATACTGGAGCTAATTTTAATTAGATTGACTTATACATATACATATACAGTAAAGTACTTTTAGAACGAACATGCTTATAACAAACTACTGGTTACAACGAACTGATTGTAAAGTCCCGATTATCTCCCCTATATATTATAATACATTTTAATGTATAGAACAAACTATGTATAACGAATTAACTGTTAAAACTAACCAATTTTGTGGTCAAAATTGTGTATTTCAGTGTAAATTAGTGCATATACAGCGAACTGATAATAATTGTTTTGTATCTTATTTGTATCGTATCAATCAGTAGGATTAACAGCAAGCATCGAAAACGACTATACTAATAAGATCAGCCAGATAATGTCCGCTTGTCATTACGTAATAGATTTGTATCAATTAAAGGATTAATACAATGAGAAATTAACTGTCTGTTCTCACTTCTCTGCTATTGTGTGCTTGTTTAAGTGCCGGTATCCAACAATACGACTGACACATGAAACTCACTATACAGTCTTTGTAATTAGCGTTAAATAACCCGATATTTTGTTTTGAAGGTAGGTAACACAAATGTTATGAAAGGTTGAATGGTATTCATTAGATGTGCAATCATGACGGACACGATAACACTGTTTTCCAAAGTAAAGTTGATGTAGCTTTGCCTGTTTCATTCGATTGCCAACATCGCTACAGCAATGGAGGCTATGAGACTAACACTCACTAAGCAAACGCAAATAAGCAATTTTGTTTCAAAATGTGACTGACTGAACACTCATTTGATTAAACATACTGTATTTATTTGTATATTTTCTTCTATTGGTAATCATAAATGAAACATTAAAAATCCCACCCCACCAATTCTTGTATTTATGGTATTTATATCTGAAAAAACCCACCCAATTGTCTACTTCCTGAATGAAAACGGCTAACTTCTGTAAATGTTTACAATGAACTACTGCTATAACGAACCGATGGTCCTGGTGCCTTGCAGTTCGTTATAAGAGTACTTTACTGTGTGTGTATATATATATTATGGCAAGAGACATGCTAAATGTTCTAAAGGCAGTAATATACTTTACAAATTTACTCTTGAAAAAGTCTGTACTATATAGACGAAACGTTGAGTGTCTTTATTTTGTTTACTTGTTATTTTAAAGTGGATAGTTTTAGATAAAGACTTTTGGTTTAAAAATTTAGTAAAGGAATAGTAGATACATGTAATAACTTTTTTTTATTGAGATTACTGCCTGGCAATATTATAAATATATATACATATTCTAAGTATATATACATATATAGCAAGAGGTATACTACATATAGTCAGGGCAGTAATATACTAGAAATTAGTTAAGAGACGGTAGATGTTTTCATGTTTTCTTTTTCTTGTAGTGTTTACATATAATCTTAGAAAGGAAACCTGCTGCATTTTTACATTGGTAGCAAAGGATCTTTTATATGCACCATCCCACATACAGGATAGCACGTACCACGACCTTTGATATATGTCATGGTCCCATTATAAACAAAATTGTGTTAGGAAATTAACCTTGCTACTCAAACTCGGTTTCTGCCAGAATTTCTTTTTTGGGTATGGCACTACGGAATTGAATGCAACCATAGTCAACATGGGGTATGGTGGGTCTCAACCAGAAAGAAAATGGGTTAAGGTTAGGGTTAGGGTTAAGAAGATCATACAGTAATGATAAATAGTAATTTGTCAAAAGGTTAACTTTAATATTGCCATTGCAGGCCTTTCAGTTTGAAAATAGAAGGAGAGCAATCCACAGCTCACCTGAATATGATCCCAGGCGAGAAATAACAAATAAGGAGAGTTCAAAAAACAAAACAAACAAATTGTGTACATAGCTTTATTTAGAATGTAACAGATTGATAGTTCTACAAATTTGTCTTTCGCCATCTCAGCAATAGACCAGAAACCCCTTTCAGCTATGATCTAATGTCCACCAGTGTATAATGAAAACGTACCCATATTGAAAACAGATTTCTCACGGAAGCATGTGAAACATTTCTATTTAATAATTTGAAACAGTTGAAAGATTACCCAACTCAAATGTTCAAATATATTCAGTGGTTGAATAACGAAATATTTGTGTGCAAAGCATTTTTATTTTTAAAACAAGGGTTAATTTTTTAAGAGGTATTTTCTTAATCATTTACTGGTGGATTGACGTATAGGCATTAAGTAACACTAATAATAATAATAGCCCGTTATCAATGTTTATGCATTCTGTTGCAGTGTTAAAGAACAAAATGGCTGTTTTTATGATATTGCCTTAATTTGAAACAGTTCTTCAATCATGACTTTTTTCAACAATAGCCTTTAGCAAAACAGTTGAGGCGAACAATAAACTACTCGCCAGTTTCAAATTTTAGGTGAGTATGAGGCATGCACCAGTCGCTGCTAGCCTATCATGGAGATGCCTGCATTAAATTAAATTAAATGAAAAGGAAAAAAGAAAGAAAGAAATGCTTTATTTAATGACGCACTCAACACATTTTATTTATGGTTATGTGGTGTCAGACTTATGGTTAAGGACCACACAGATTTGAGAGGAAACACGCTGTTGCCACTTCATGGGTTACTCTTTCTGATTAGCAGCAAGGGATCTTTTATTTGTGCTTTCCATAGGCAGGATAGCACAAACCATGGCCTTTGTTAAACCAGTTGTGGATCACTGGTTGGTGCAAGTGGTTTTACACCTACCCATTGAGCCTTGCGGAGCACTCACTCAGGGTTTGGAGTCGGTATCTGTATTAAACATCCCTTGCCTTGACTAGGATCCGAACCCAGTACCTACCAGCCTGTTAACCAATGGCCTAACCACAACGCCGCCGAGGCCGGTCTGTTTCAATAGATGCTAGGGGCAGGACATGCATAGCACAGTGGCAAAGTGCTCACCTGATGAGCAGTCAGTCTGGGATCAATCCCCGTCAGTGAAGCCATTGGACCAGCTCTCGTTCCAGCCAATGCTCCTGCGCGTGCTGTAACCTCACCGTGGTGCAGGGGTCAAACATTCTCTTTGAGAATGGCCAATACAGCACAAATTGAAGTTTAAAGTAAAATTCAGTATCTGAAAAATTCTGTGATATTTGTGTTTTTGTACAGTTCTTTACACTGTGTTTTTATTTAACTGTTGAATTTTTATATTGATGTTGTTCACAATTAATGTTTTCCGCATTACCATAGTTTGACACCCAATAGCCGATGTATTTTTCATGCTGGGGTGTCGATAAACATTCATTCATTCATTCATTCATTCATTCATTCATTCCAGCTAATACATTTGGTTTAATCAAAAGCTGTTGTTCTCTAAGACTATTTGTTAAAATTACCAAATGTTTGACATCCAGTAGCTGATGATTAATAATCAATGTGCTCTAGTGGTGTCATTAAACAAAAATCTTTTCATGCACTTTGACAAGTTTTAAAATGGCAGTTCCTTTACTATCAACATTTAAAAAATTATAAAAGTAATTTCCGACATTTTAAAGTACGTAACTTTACCATCTTCTGTCAGAAACCTGTGTGTGTGTGGGTGTGTGTGTTTGATGTATGTGGTGTGTGATATGTGTGTGGTGTGTGTGTTTGGTGTGTGTGTGGTGTGTGATATGTGTGTGGTGTGTGGTATGTGGTATGTGTGCATGTCAAGGATTCCTGATAGAGGAAGGAAGGACATGTTTTATTTATGGTTATATGGCATCAGACATATGGTTAAGGACCACACATATATATAAAGAGAGGAAACCCATTGTTACCACTTCATGGGCTACTCTTTTCGATTAGCAGCAAGGAATCTTTCATATACACCATCCCACAGATGACCTTTGTTAAACCAGTTGTGAAACAGTGGGTGGGATGAGAAACAGCCCAATGGGTCCACCAATGGGGATCGATCCCAGACCGACCGCACATCAAGTGAATGCTCTTAGAGGGTACGGAGGATAAAATTACGCACCCTAAATTTGGGGAAATGAATATAGACATAGATTTTAATTTTTAAATATATGATAGTAAGATAACTGGCGTTTAGAATTTGTCAAAGAACATAAAATGCCATATCCAGTATGAAAACGTTTCAAAGTCATAACCAGCTAGTATGACATTTATGATCTGTTTTGCATTTACATACCCTCAAATTATTAGCTTGTACAAAGTGTGTGTGTGTGTATTTGTTTA
>JAECMU010123056.1:0-18715 GCA_016106625.1 Dracogyra subfuscus
TTATAAGGCCTACGCTGAATTCTGCATGACACTGTTTTTTGTTGTCGGTCGCGAGATCGCTATGACACTGATTGAATATTGGGTATAATTATGTTTGATAGATTATGTAACCGTCTGTTCACATCTCAGAAGACAGAAAATGGCTTAGCCAAAATTTTAGCCACTTGCAAATTTTATTAGCCATTTTTTGTAAAAATTAGCCAATGGCTAATTTGGCTACCGACAGCGCGAGCCCTGACAGTATCAAACTTTGTTCATGTTGTGTAATAAACATAACATTTAATTACTAACTGCGAGTGCTAGTTTCTATGGTGTTACTGTGTGCTTATTTCTATGATGTAATACATATATTTTATTACTGTCAAAGATAGTTTCTCTGTCTCCAGAGCCTGCTGTTGTTGCGTCTAGTGTAATAAACATAATACTGTATTACTGAGTGCTAATAAACATATTACATTACTAACTTTCAGTGCTCATTTCTGTGGCATAATAAAACAATTATTCTATCACAGAGTGCTAGTTTATGTGGTGTAATAAACATAATAAAGTATTACAAACTATGATTGCTAGTTTTTGTGGTGAAACAAACATACTATTTTATCACTAACCGTGATTGCTAGTTTACGAGTCCTCAGCGCCTGCTGTTGTGGCATCTGATGCAATAAACATAATATTGTGTTTCTAAGTGTTAATTTCTGTGGTATAATAAAAATAATAATGAATTACAAACTGTGATTGCTAGTTTTTGTGGTGAAACAAAGATAATATTGTATCACTAACCGTGAGTGCTAGTTTTCGAATCCTTAGCGCCTGCTGTTGTGGTATCTGATGTAATAAACATAATATTGTGTTACTGATGGTTAATTTCTGTTGTGAAATAAATATAATATTGTATCACTAACCATGAGTGCTAGTTTTCCGAATCCTCAGCACCTGCTGTTGTGGCATCTGATGTAATAAACATAATACTGGTTACTGAGAGTTAATTTCTGTGGTGAAATAAACAATATTGTTATCACTAACCGTGAGTGCTAGTTTTTGAGTCCTCAGCGCCTGCTGTTGTGGGGTCTGACCGCGGACCACTGACTGCTGTCTAAGAATATTCACTTGCTGAGGTGACAAGGTCTTCGCCTGCAGCTGCTGTTGAACTGTTGTAGCTAAAACAGTTAATAAAATACATTATTCTGAATAATACTGGAAAAAAAACCCAAACCAAACAAATCATTCTATTATAGCAGCAATTCACCGAATATTGGAAACCATAATTTATCTGTTTTATCAAACGAAAATGAATTATTAACTTCTATTTAAAACGATATCCGCCTCGTTAGTTTGTTAGTTATCTTTATGGATTGGACCCATATTGAAGTGTAAAAAATAAATAGCATTAGAAATGGCCTTCTTACAAATAAGATCTACTTTTTATAGCCATGGCCCTAACAAGAGTAATGTAGATGAACCATCCGCAAAATTATTATTAATTAAAAAAAACAAAAAAAACAAACAAATGTCTCCTGAACATGTTATTATTTTACAACTTGCGATTATGATTTTATTCAACTTTTTACCATGCACAGGAACTTTTTTCTGCTAGTATATATACACACAAGAAAAAAGAAGAGAAAAAAAAGAAGAAAAAAAGTGATAATGAAATAACTGACCTGTTCCTGGCAACTGGTGAATTCTCTGTGTTGCTGTAAGTTGTGCTGCTGTCAGGTTTCCAGAAGCTGTTGCTGCCCTCTGCACTGTTGCCTGTCCGGCGACCTGCGCCTGGGTTGTTACCGTGGTTATCTCGTGTACTGCAAGAGGTGTACCAGTAGTCTGCGCTCGTACTGCTTGGGTGAGACTTCCACCAACAGCCTGAAAAATATGAAGAAATATAAAACAAATATTTCTCAAAAAACCCGCCACATAATTCTACTTTTGTTAAGAGTTGTATTTTTTTACCTAATATTTATCATCAAAACACAATAGATTTGAATGTGTGTTTTTTTAACAATGTCAGTTTATTGCTGTGTAAAGGTACACTGGAAAACAGACAAAAATTACAGAAAACCATGTTTCATTTAAAAAAAAAAAAAAAAGCATGCAATAATGTTTTTTTTTATTAAGTTTTTATATATGTGGAAGATTTAAGCTGAGAATATACAGTAGCCTTTTTAAGGATACATGAAGCCATAATAGAATGTAGAATAACAATAAATGTGGATACAAAAAGCAATAATAAGTATTAAAGAAATAAGAAGAAAACATTTTTTAAATAATACCTCAGCACATTTTAAAATCCGACGTCTCAGTTATGGTTAATTTGATTCTATGGCCTGGCCAAGTTACTAGAAAATTACATACATTCAGTCATCAAGGAAATAAAGTTTTGCTATATTATTATTCTTTTCAATCAACATTGTCATAAAACAAATTAGCAACTAAAGTAACAATGTGATATGTCATGTGCAACGTACAATTGTAGTGGGCGTGGCTTGACTCATGCGCTTGTTGATGGCTGCAAAGGCATTGGAGGATCGTTGGCCCTGTGTGTTGACAACTATGTTACCACCAGTCAGCGTACGAGCTATTGACACTGAGGTCAAGCCCTGACCAACAGCCAGTTTCTGTACGGCACCTGCAGGCTGTAAAGACAAAAGTAATGCTAAGAAATGACAATACACAATTAATTTTAGAAAAACGTCAACGTTAAGTGAAAATCTCTGAAACCTGTCTTTTGTTATAACAATATACTGTTGTACAACTCAACAATATGACAATATAGATTTGGCCAAAATGCAATCTATGGCCAGTGAAATGGTGTTAAAATCGTTTCATCATCAAAACCTATTTTTCTCAAAATGATGTACAGTGAAACCCCTCAAAACAGGACCCTCGGTAAAACGAAATTCCCCCAAAACTGGATGTTTTACACAGTCCCGTGATTTGCGTGTCTTTTAACACTAAAATTTACCCCTCTAAACCAGAAACCCCTCTAAACCCACCGATGAATTATCCGGTCCCATGGTGTTTTTTTAGTGCTCATTTTACCTCAGAAAACCGGACAGTCACACTGACATCAATCATTATTGCATTACTTCTATTTTGAATACCAACTCAGCAGAGGATGTGATTGAGTACATAGAGCATGTGCACAAGCTCGATTCTCGATCTCCGAGACTATTTTAAAACATATGTTTGCCACTTCCACTTCTGTCATTCATGTTGGTCCAAAGCATGCGTCCGTTTTTATTATTGGGGTGGGGGAATGTGGTTTTTGGCGGTGCATCTGCACGTGTTAATTTGTCTACATCAATAAACTGAGGCGGATTTTGATTCTCAAGACTTGAACCAGTCCCAAATTTATTAAATTTAATTGATTGCACCACTGCACTAGGCTAGACATTCGTTCAAATCCACGGAGTCGGTCACGAGATTGAACAGTTGTTAACAATAACACCAATCTTGGTGAAAAAAGCTATCAAGGCATTACATTCCAATTAAAACAAAGGACCCAGAGGTTGCAACTGGTTACAATCACTGTCTCGGTGGAAGTGTCGTTGCAACCAACACCTGTGTACAAAGGCCGGTGGGATAGAGTCCCGACAAAATTGCAAGAGGCCTTTGTGAAGTGAAAACTGCTTTAAAATAACAAAATTTACTGAAATAATCTATACATGCATTTATTGTGGACTATTTAATGTAGCGTATCTAATAATGATAAAGGTCTTGAAAATTGTAAATGGTTTCAGCATTCGTTCGTTTGTTTGTTGTTGAGCCAGTAGAGGTCAAGTGATTGGTCAGCCAATCAGAGATGTCGTTAGTGATCAGGTAGTCTAAACATGTGCTAGTTGAAGCTGTCAAAAGCCTTAATGGTGTCATACCTGCTCCTTGTAAGTGTTTTGTACAATAAATTGAATTGAAATTACTGAATACTCGTACTTTATATACATATAACTTATATTAATTTTTTATTTAGTTATTCCACTGGGCTAAATGTATACAATTAGATGTTTTTCCATTTGTGATTACTATATCAGTAGAAAACACCAACCAACAAACGGTTTACCACAATACTGAAACCTCTGTAAACCGGATACCTGTTAAACCCAGACTTTTTACTTGGTCCAATGCAGTGCTCCAGATAAGCTGCGTATTTGCGTATTTTACGCATATAAAATGGTTAAATATGCAATTGTTTTTATTAGTGTGCGTACAAGATACGCAAACGATTTTCAATTCACTCAAAACTTTTCTCTTCCTAGCGTATCAAGGATTATTTATTTAAGTATACAGTATTAATTATAGTAATAACGTTTAACTATTTATTGGAATATTTTCACTTAAATTCAATAAATTAAAAAATGGGGAGTGAAAAAAATTTTGGATGAAATTTCACTCAATTATTTTCAAAACAGGGAGTGAAATACCCAACAGGTCTAAAAATTATCTGGAGCACTGGTCCAATGGCTGTCCGGTTTTGAGGGGTTTCACTGTATATGTATATATAGTTTCATGTATATATATCTATATCATTGCACACTGTGTGGAATGAATGAATGAATGTTTTAACGACACTCCAGCACAAAAAAAATACCTTGGCTCTATGTTAAATGCATAAATGAAATCATAATTCGTTAAATTAAAACACAGGAACACTGTATGGAAATAAGATAATACCCACATTACGTACCACGACAGTACTGGCTCCCACAGACACTATGGGTTGTAGCTGCTGTGTCTGGATGGTCTGGGCGACAGCCGACACTGCCACAGTGCTGCCTGCCTGTGCCGGGGTTGCCGCCGCTTGCTGTGCCTGCTGGGTCTGCTGTGTACGTTGGGCAGCCAGCTGCTGTTCTGCTGCAGCCTACAAACAGAAGAAAGGAATGTGTGTTTACCGACACCTCAGCACATTTTAAAATGCAGCTACTAGAATGTAGTTATTTCAATATTTGATTAGGGAAAGAGATTGAAATCCTGGTAGTGTGATACAAGTGACTCCCAACCAAAAAGCAACAATTTTTTGGTTAATACGTCTATTTTCCTATAGACAGGAGAGTACATACCAAAAGCTTTGATGTACCAGTTGTGAGTACTGGTTGGGTTTGGCAGGGTCTATTTTTTATAATGGATTTCTGTTCATCATTCAAAACTTCATTTGTTAGACAAATACCAGACAAAATAAAGGATACTTCAGTTATATAAATTGTGGATTTGAACTGTATGTGGTCTGTATGGTGTTGAAATTCACTCATTGTTGATGTCAATACCGATTCTTAAAAGATTTATAAACCTGGGACCAAACGTTAGTAAGCTGCAACTCAAAAACAACAAAATTCTCAAGAACCTGAACAGAAGCATCAAATTATATGCATTTCTACTAGAGAAATTAACAGTAGTTGTTTGCTCCAACTTGATCACAAACACCAGACAGTACTTATGAAACACAAACAAATTAACAAAAGATGTCTGCTACAACTTGATCAAAAATATGTACTTATACTGATGTCCAAAAGAAACTTCACATTAATAAAATTTTAATAATTTGATAAATATTGTTTCCAATTGAAAAGAATCAATTTAGAAACTACCTTACTAACA
The DNA here is from genome assembly GCA_016106625.1 of Dracogyra subfuscus. Lineage (NCBI taxonomy): Eukaryota > Metazoa > Mollusca > Gastropoda > Neomphalida > Peltospiridae > Dracogyra > Dracogyra subfuscus. The sequence goes on from JAECMU010123056.1 coordinate 5,587, forward strand.
CTTTGCACGTATCACGAAGAGCACTGACATTTAGTCGTTGAACTTCATGATGATACTTTCATACTCCATTTGTTTTGCTTTTACAATACAATTTCAAGCCTTGTAAAGTTTGTTTTGGATGTCAGTTTTTACTATTAGAGAAGTGAACACCAGTTGTGAGTTACAACTTACAGCCTGACTCTGTTTCTTCTCCCGAGCGATTCTCTCAGCCCGGTTTGCGGCGACCTGCAGTGGATTTAGTGGCTGGTCATATGTGATATTACTCTCCTGAAGAACGGCCGCATGTTTCGGGTTCTTCATCGTTGGGTTGACCAGGGTTTGGCGCAGGGTCGGCGGTCGCTTGGTTGCAATACCCTTGATGGAGTCGAAACGGAGCGTGAACAACATTGTAACCGAGTGGTTAGCATCCTGAATAAACAGCTGACTCGTCTTCATTGGGCGGTTGTTTTTCGTCTGTTGAAAATTAACATAAAATATATTCAGTTTACAATACATAGAATGAATGAATATTTAATGACACTCCAGCACAAAAATACTCACTGGCTATTGGGCAAAGGAAATGTTTTATTTAACAACACACACTACACATTTTATTTACGGTTATATGGCATCGGACATATGGTGAAGGATCACACAGATATTGAGAGAGGAAGCCCGCTGTCACCACTTCATGGGCTACTGGTTTTGATTAGTAGCAAGAGATCTTTTATATGCACAATCCTACAGACAGGGTAGTACATGTTCCTTTGATATACCAGTTGTGGTGCAATGGCTGGAGTGAGAAATAGCCTAATGGGCCCACTGATGGGGATAGACCCCAAACCGACCTGGCTACAGCCCTCGAAATTCGCGGTGGCAATCGGCAATGCCATCGCGAAAGCTATCGCAAACTTGATTTGCGACAGCATTTCATTGCCGTCGCAAATCTGAGTAGTGAAAAGTATGTAGGCACTTCTCTCTAAACTCTGTCCAATTACAGATCCCAGAAAAAAGCATAAATTTATTATCATGTGTAGCTCAGTTTCCTCAATAAATATAAATTGGTTTATTCCAGTATAGAAGCTTACGAAAGTAAAGTTGAGATGTTATACATGTAGTTGAGCATATTATTACAGCAGTGGATTATATATGAATAATTTTGACAGCATTAATCTTTTCTTTAAAATTGCTGCCGTAGTGCCGTTGCAAAATCGATTTGCGACGGCACTTAACTGCTGTAGCAAATTTGTCAGAATTTCAAGGGCTGTGGCTATTGGGTGTCAAAAAGTTAAGTAGCAAATGAAACAAACAACACAATAAAGTATGTAACATAAATGAGTCTGAAATTTACTTCAGATGACAATTTTTAAAGATTAAGTTAACAAAACCTGTTTATGATTTTCCAGTGTTTATTGTATTTTAAAAAAACAAAATATGAAGTAAAGAATATTTACTTTAACCCACTACAATGCATTTTATTGATGGAAACAAACACAACTAGGCAAACTGACTGCTGACCCTCAATGAAACCATAAAGAGGGCAACATATAACACAATCTTTGAAAATGCAGCTGTGCATTATTTGTTGAGCATGTGGCAGTGATTTATTTTTAATGCATCAAAGTTTTAAATTTTGAAAATAAAATTAAAAAAAAAACCAGAAAGAAGAAGAAAAAGAAAACACCCTTACCCACTCCCAAATCATTGACAGTCTTAAACACAATAGTAACCTTATAAATTCCTTTAGTTTTCTTTTGTTTCCTAGGACTGATGTCATAGAGGATTCGTCCCTCTTCCCGTGGGATGATGACATTTTCGTAGCGGATACGACACTGTTTTGGAGACCGATACACCCGGCTACAGCTGCTGACGACATCGGCCACCAGGTCCCAATTGGCGATGTGTGCCGGGGCAACGATGATGAGATTCAATGGAAGGTTCAACAGAGTCTGAACAGCCTGAAAGAAAAAGAGAAATGAATTTATTAGTAACAGTGAACATACATTAGTCTTTTCCTTAGAAATATGGCAAGTAACACTTTGGAGGCATTTTTAACATTTTCAGCGCACTTTTTTTTCCCATTAAAGATGACATTTAAAAAATATAAAAAAAGAATAAATGTGTTTGGTTTAATAAATGAATGGCAAAATATCTAACAAGTATATTTTATTAATTAAGAATACATTTTCAAGTGTTTTATAAAGGCAATTTTAGAATTAATTATGGTATTCATTAACCTACAAGGGATGGGATCTAATTCAGTCGGAAAGTGCTTGGATTTTGGGGTTGAGCAAACCCCTTCTTAGTGGACCAATTCTTTGATTGGTATTTCATCCATCCCAAGCAATATCCCATGAGTGGTATATCTGCTAATGGAAAAATTAAGCAGGTTTCCTCTAGCACTATCAAATATTTGACATCAAATAGTAATGACTAACAAATCAATGTGCTCTAGTGTAGACACTGTCGTAAAAATAAAATTAAGGGAAGTGATTCATTGCTCCCCTAACTTGGATTATGTAAAATATTACCATATTAATACCATGAAAATTCACATGCAAAGTCAAGCTCAAAATTAATCTCGGGGGAGAAATGTGGCCAGTTCTCATTAAACAGCAAAGTCTGCAATAGCTGGGCTTGAACGAAGTTCCTGTCATTAAGATATAAATTGCCATAGGTCGGAGTATCACCGGTGGCACTTTTGTGCCATTGGATAAAAATTACTGCAGTCTGTAAAACTCCTCAAAGACAGCAAAATTAATATATCTGGTATACATTATCCATAAGTATTTAACATGTGTACATTTGAAATAGGTCTACATGCAACAAAATAACCTTTTTTAAAAATCCCTGTAGACACACTCAAAATTGTCATCAGTGGGCTATTTCACCCCAAATAATATTTTTTAAATGCTGTGGGGTGACAACAGGTATGTTATTAAATAAAACAAACTTTAAACTATTAACCTGCAAAAGTGCCCAGTCTTCATGGATGAGCCATTCAGGGTGATCTGGAGTTTGGTCCATCACATTCACGGGTTTGGCTTGTGAGCTTACGACCGGCAGTGTCGATGATGGACGGTATGAGGGCTTGATGAGACCTTGCTTCAGTTTCATTATCTTGGCTTCACGTCTCATTTTGATCAGTGCTGCAGTCGGTCGGTCAAAGAGAGATCTCGGGGCACGAGGTTGCTGTTCTTCCTTGCGTTGTTTCTGCTTTCGAGCTGATATAAGAAACACTGTTCTTTAGAATACAATGGACTTACAGATAAAATGCTGGTTTAATGACAAATCTAATACGAAAGTTTAGACAGACATGAACACACACATACACACATCAGTTTTGGTTATAGGCATAGTCCAAAGTGGCAGTAGCATAAAAAAAAATACCTTGGGGGAAAACAAAACAAAACCGAACACTACAAAAAAAAAAACAAAAAAAAAACAAACCCACATATCTTATGATGATGAACCCTAACCCATTTACCCGTACTTATTTAATGTGATATGAACTTTTTCAAAAAATTTTTTATCTAGACATAAATATTTTTTAATCCCCCCCCATTACTGAGGTGCATGTTTTGACATCACTTACTTATAACAGTTTCAATCCTCTGTTTCTTGATTTCCTTTCGAACATAGACAGGAGGAAGCTGAGACTCGGTCATGATGTTGGGCTCGTACAGGAAGTACATGGCCTGGTCAATGTAGATGTCATTGTCATCCTTCGGAGGCGTCGGAGGAGCCCACATCTACAGCAACAAGACAACACGAAGGTTATATTTAAATTATAATTTTAAGTACATAACTTTGCAAGTTTACATTTAATTTACAATTTGATTTCATTTTTTGAAAACTCAATTCTATTTGTACTGCCCTAATAAGCTACTGGACTTTTGGTTTTATTGAACCAATCCATACAAGGTTATACGGCAAGTATTAATTCCAAAATATGCACAATTATTGATGTGAGTGATACTATGAACATCTACTATTAAACAGATGAGCAATCAATTATACAGCCATTGTTATTGTTCTTCAAGTCACTTGTTGGGTAGGTTAGCTGGTAAAGTAATCTTTCAGCAGGGTATTAACATATATTTTCTTGTTTAAAATATTAGTCTATATATTCAATGTATTTCTGTATCTTAATATATGTAAGAAGCCTAATCTAGATTTGGTTTTCAAATAATTTAGTACCTACGAAACTAAATATTTTAGGAGAGAAAATGAAATTTAACCTAGTACAAATTATTAGAACGATCAGAAACATGTTTAATATACAGCCACTAATATTTTATGCAGAAAAATATATCTGAGATGCAATTACCGGTACAATTGTTAAAAGTCTGTTAGTTGATAACATCTAAAAAATTGCAGCAAACTCAGCAATGTCCCTTGAAGTAGGAAAACCCAGTAAAACGTACATGTTCCTTCACCCTTGCCATTACTTACTTTACCACTACAATTACTTTGAATCTTTATGTGCTATAATTATGGAAATGCATGCCGTTAACTAGAAATTAATCAACCACACTACCCTCATACTAGCAAGACTGAAGAGCTGCACTCACTATTTTATAATGATGACATCCCTGGCAGGTAATGTCAAATAATTAATTCTTCACACTTTTAGCAAAATACTTACTGGCATAATTTCTTTGTCCACATCCGAGATAAAAACCTGAAAAACAAATCTTTCTTTACAAGTTGAACAAGTGATGTTTGTTTATTCTTTTTATCTTTGAAATCTCATAAATGTTTTAACACTTATGACCTAACAATGTGCAAAATTTTATTTATTCAATATTAAACAGTAATAACTACTAAATTGAAAAATGTTGTTTGGGATCCAGGCCAACTATATTACCTTCCCCAAACCAGCCACCCATCTTTATCGGTTATCAATGGTTACTCAAGACAAGTACTTTAACACTCTCTTGTTAAAATATTTTCTAAAGGTATATAGTATTACAGCTTACAAGATTTTGGTCTTAAAATTGATTAATATCTTCCGTAGTTTCATGTAAATTAAAATATACATTGATTATGTACATACCTCTTCAGCTAACACATTTTTTTTCTTCACAAAAAAAAGTTTACGCAAGTTTGTTGGATTTGCGTTTAGATTTTTTAACAAAATTTTAAAAATAAAATATGTACACCATTCAATTACTAGTACCAAAATACTCTTAGCACCAGAGGAAGATTAATCTTTAGGTTAGAGAGAATCTGAAACAATATGTTAATATTAATTCGAAATTTAGGTCTACATGGTGTTGGGTTGTTTTTTGTGTGTGTGTGTGTGTGTGTGTGTGTGTGTGTGTGTGTGTGTGTGTGTGTGTGTGTGTGTGTGTGTGTGTGTGTGTGTGTGTGTGTGTGTGTGTGTGTGTGTGTGTGTGTGTGTGTGTGTGTAACTGGGAAAACTCTCACAATCTGCCCCAATAGCATGGTAAATGGCAATTATATAGCTTGCCAAATAAAGCACTTATTTTCAAGTAATATTTTGTTAAGCTATGCTTTTATAGGCCAACTTGTGGTATGATAAGTTACAGCATACATATATTTCATTATGGTCATTATAATCCTACCATTTGATGATGAACACAAGGCCAGGTTCCAATATTAACCTAATTGTGTTTGTTGTTATTGAATTGCATCCTTTCAGACAATTCAGAATGGAATGTTTCTTCAGATATATTCATGTACCAGAATAAATAATGTGTCAACAGTTATTATGTATAGCCTTTGTTGGTAAGCGTTATACCGTAAAGCACAACTTTCACTTAAATCAATAATGGTAATCTTATTAATAAAAATAAAAAAAGCCTCTAATGCACGACACCCAAATAGGGTGCTATTGCCAAACTATTTTCGAAACATTTCTATTTCTACACCTCTGTGTACATACATTACATTACATAATTTACTCGTCTGGAAGGAATACTAACTGTTCATTTTGTACAATAGCTGGACTTGCCTATAGATAAAAAATCAATTGAATGAGCCAAGCCATTTCTTGCAGCTGCACTTTTCCAGTACAATTTGAACATAATGTCTACTTAAGTCAACATAGCAAACTACAGTAACTGTACATTCTACTGCTTAACAATTACATTACATCCTAATATTAATGCAATCATGACAACAATTCAAAACATGCTCGCTGATGTTATTTGTCATTTTATTTGATAGTAATTTCTTTTGAACTTTCTTATGTATGAAAGGTCATTCAGATGCCAGTATATTGTATAAAATACATTTCAGGGCATGTAATAATCTCATTACAGAATCAAGTTGGGTACCATCAGACATGTGATGATTGGGGGTCTTTGCCAAACTGACATGGTCATTGGTACATATGTGAATATGTATATGGGTTTCAGTATACCAATCAGATGGTGGACCATTTCTTTGGTTTGGTTTAGAATGGCTGCAATGTTGACAGTATACAACTTTATGAATTTTACTTGCATCATCACTTTGAAATCACCATTGATGAATATACAAATGTGAAGTCAATAGGTAATGGAATTCACGGAGGACATTTTAACCTCAGTGCTTTAGATCTCACTAATTTAGACAAAAGAACTTTGTCCGCTCAGAGTACAAGAAGTATTTTTTAATTCAGTAATGTTAACAGCTGCTCTAAGAGTTGCACATGTTCAGAAATGCCTTTCATGTTATTTTAAAGTGCAATATTTCAGTGCTTTTGAAGTAAAATGTTTTGAGTTCAACATGTTTGTATTTAATTGGCCTCTATATTTATCACCATGGGTGCAATCTAAAGTTCTGACCTCCAATTTAACTAAAAGGTGCACAAACTTACACAATTTCAAGGGAGGCCACTTGCATTAATTTCATGATCTACAATATCTACCCCTTAATTGCATTAAATAAAAAAGTAGCTTATAAAATGTAAGTGTTGATTTCCTCTTTAATTATCCGTTTAGTCCTAATCCAGATGCCATATAGCCAAAGATAAAGAATAATGTGTGTTGTTAAATAAAACATTTTTTCTTTTTACCATGTTGTAAGGTATCTGATTTAGAGAATACTTGACGAGCTAGGAGGCAATACAAGTGAATTGATGTTGTCCTTCCAGTCTTTGGAGAGGGAAGGACATCAATTCAAGATAAACATTGTAGGGAAGATTTTTCAAACTACGCGGTTATTGCAATCAAGTGTTGTGTCATCGCTGTGAAAAATAATTTTTCTTTGCCTACTTCTCTGCCCTTAATTTAATAACATCGAGTGTCTTTAAATTTAACTCATCAAAGGGGATATTTTAAATTTCACCAATCTGACCGCAAAACCGTAAGCTGGATTTGCATAAACTTGGTTGCTTAATGGTAGAGCAATCACCTGGGATGCAGTGGAATAAAGGGTCTATTGCCCTTGGGTTGTGGTATATACTCGCCAGTCAATGGGAATGTGTGTATAAAAGGTCTCTTGTTGCTTTTCATTACAAGCAGCCCAAATGCAGAAACAGGGTTTTTTTTAAATGTTTGTTTCGACAATGTGTCAAGATAATTTTAATTAGATAACCAGTGGCCAGTTGAAGATGCACCAAGGTATCATTAAATATACCCAGTCATTCAAAGCCAGTTTAAACATTACCACTTTAAATAAGGAATATTGAAGTAAAATCAATTCAACATATATGCAGTGTTTTGCAATTTACTTTTAGAAATCGGATAAAATTTTGGGGATCTTAAAAACAGCTTGAATACTTATCCTCCCCCATTTTCCTCAACGGTTATTTAGTTGTTTTTTTAAATCATGGACATATAATATACCTGAATATGTCCCCAACTGTAGTCTGCATCTCACTTCAGCTTTGTGCAATATGGACAAGTAAGGCACTGGGTGACAAAAAAGTGGTTATTTACCCAAAATATTTTAGTTTTTTTTTTTTTAAAAGAGAAAAAAACTTATTAGCCAAATATGTGCAAAAGCTTTCACACGCCAACTGTCCAAAGATGATACATGCATTTCAATCCAAATTTATTCAAACATTGCAGCCAAGTGAGATACAGATTACAGACTTTTCACATCTTTTTTTTTTCCAGGAAAATAAATTTAAAAAAATTCATATTGTTAGTGACAAAAATTTGTTTTGTTTTAAAAATTTGACACCCAAAACCTTAGCTGTGCATTTTGTAAACTCGAGTCAATATTACACAAACTGATAAAATGAGATACAGACACAAAAGAGTTTGTAACAATCATTTTTTTATTTCAAAACATGGTCATCAGGAATAAGTATTTCATACTCTCTTTATCACAAACACAATGACCTTAGCATCATGTCAACCACTAGAAATTTATACTTCACAAAAATTATGTTTCGCAGTCACCATGACAAAATAGAGCATCAGTATTCAAACTAATACAGAGACAGAAACTTGCACACAAACATACTCAATTAAAAACAAAGCTTTTACAATTTGAATATTCAGAGGCTTCAAAGTGAAAACAAATTTATATTCACAAACATTAAAAACACTGGGCAACAATTTTCAGTTATTGCTGTGATTTGAATTTCAATGTCAAATCTATTTCACCCAGTGCAGGTTTGGTTATAAATGGTATATACCAGCATTTCAAATGACAATTCTCGAATTGAAAATATTAATGTCTAGTTAATTAATCATCCCCATGACACATTCCTTTATTGCATCAATAAATCCAGCATTTTTGCAACATGTACATTTAAATGGTGGGACACTTTTCACTTATTCTACATAGTGCATACAAAAAACAAAAAGAGAAAAGTTTTACAACACTATATATCCCCCCAAAATGTCAAGTGTATTGAAATCATATTTAATAATGTACAGCATTGCTCAGAAGTAACACAAATTAAAACTAAAATAAAACCAAAATGTTAGCAAAGTATTATTGGATATTCAAAACACAATGAAAAAAATAGCTACAAAAACACCCCAGCAGCATTCTGTGCTTCAGTGAATCCCAGATCAGATTATATTCTTTTATTATTATTATCAATATATATATATATCCACAAATTCAATACCTGACTGCCATTTATCTGCAAGATTTCATGGAACTTATTATCAAACCCTTTTGGAAATTGGGACATAGAACCAACAAGCATTAATTCCACTCAACTTGTCCATACTTAAATGATGTAAGTATCATCTATTATAGAGAATACTATACGCAACTGCACCCCTAGTGTCGGAGAAAAACCTCAAATTCAGGCAAAAATAACAGATATTTGAACAAATATGCTCAACAGATCTTTTTACCACATATTTATTTAATTCTGACAAAAACCAGCTTGCACACCCACCCTACAAACATGGAAACCTGAATGCCTCTATGAAAGAACATCAGATACCATTTATCTTAACAAATTCGTTTTAAAATGTATTTAATGAGCGAAAACAAGTTGGGCCACATTTTAAAACAAATTGGACGACAAGTGGTATCTAACAAAAATCCAGTATTCTATTTCTTGCAAATACCCAAAATTCAGGTTTCAAATAAATTTAAGTCTTTTCCAACTAAATACAGCCATTGTGCAATGCGTTTCAGGTTTACTTGCATGTTGCAGTGCAATCATTTCGATTTTGTGCTTTTTTCGCTGTCGCAACTGGGTTATTTCCTAGGGGCAGCCTGTCTTAAGTCTAATATACTATCATGAACAAATTACGGTCTCACAAAATAGGTATGAAACATCAAATTTTATTTAAAGAATCACTTTTACATCAGAAGCAAATTAAATCCAACTGAACTGATTTATTAGATAACTACAAACCACTTTGCTGTTATGTACGTGCTTAATTAAGGAGCAAGGTGGGACAGTTTTATGTCATTCTTCTGCTTAAAGGCATTTCCCTAATGATCCACAAGGTCTCCATAATACAACTAGAGAACAATGTTTACATTCAATAGCCAACTGTTAAGGGTAATAGTGTTTAAAAAAAATAATAAAATGACTAATTATGATGTGCAGATTTTGTAGAAAATACAAGTTACACAAGCCCACAGACTCTTCCATCCGGTAATACATGAAATTAATGTTGAAAGCACAATCAATGCAATGCATAAGCTATATATTACACTGTATGTTAAATACTGTACTAACAATTTGGTAAAAATTATGTTCAAAAGGTTATTTCTGAGCAGCATGAACCGTCTTTTCAAGACATTATTACAATGACAAAAATATTTTCTTCGGACTCAAAACTAAACTTAGCACCTTGGAAATATATAGATATATATATATATAAAACATTTCTTAATATTTATTCTTGAACTAATATAAATTTATAAAAGCAAAGCCAACTAAACAAGCACAATTGATTAATCTCTTATCAACAGCTGAAAATAAACAACAGACCCCATGTTAAAAATTTGGAATGATCTACAAACAAATATGTTACACTTTATAGAAAAGATCACACAGATTTTTTTTGTATTCAAACCATTCATATGGCCCCCGACATTAAGCAAAATTATACATTGGAAGAAATACAAAAAGTACAACTTAAATCATTCAACCAGTATCCTTAATATCATTCACTGGGCGACCATTCTGAGCCACACCATCCTGTGAGACTGATAAAGGTGTTTTCTTGGAAGCCAACATGACAATGTTCTGAGGCAGGGTTGGCACCACCTGGTTTAAGTTTGTCTGAATAACTTGCCTTCCCAGGGGAACCGTTTGATTGTTGACAAATGGAACATGTACAGAGTTAGTCTTGACTATGTTATATGTCACAGCCTGAACAAGACCCTGGGTTTGAGGCAGTGTTACTATACTGACAGGGGTGGTAGTCTGGTTAGACTGGGCCATTTTTAATGTGGTAACTGGCATCGACTGGTTGGTCTGTATTATCTGGCCTCTGATTGTAGAGGCAACCGACAGTGGAATTGTTATGCTAGTATTGGGTTGAATGAACTGCCCCCGGATCATGGCACCACCACCAGCTACAGCAACAGCATTTGGTTGACGCTGCTGCTGCTGTTGGAGAATATGACTCCTCAATGCAGTCATTGATATAGTTTGGACCGGGTGGGAAAACTGTGGTCTGACAATTGTGTTTGGTGCAGTCTGCCTGGCAAGCTGAACAGTTCTGATGGGAAAACTCTGACAAGGTGAGGCTCTAAGGGTCAAAGGCAAGGACTGGACAGACTGTACTAACTGACCTCTAACAGATTGCAAAGGGATAATACCCGGACTGTTTTGCTGAACTATGTTTCTAACAGGAGCAGGCGAATTTGGCAAGTGGCCTGGAGGACTACCTACGACTCTAAATGCTTCGTTTTGTGAAGCGCGACGAGTGCGAATCACAAGATTGGGGTTGGACCACGGTGGAGGGATGTTGCTTTCCTTTGGCGAGAGTGGAGTTTGTTTCATAGCACTTTGAAGAGTGGAAGGATTCGGAATTGTTTTTGGGGACGGACTATTTAAAGTCCCATGCTCAACATTTTTAGCTGGTGTGGACAAGATTTTCTTAGCAAGACCTTTCTGAATGGGGGTTACAGGCTTATTCTTTTTATTCTGGGCTATTTTTTGATTTCCATGTGCTGTTGGGGTCTTTTTGGAATTGGTTGTTGTGGATTTTGTGCCTGCATGTGTATTTGATTTGCTAGCTTTGGGGGTTGATGTAGGTGTTTTTACAACAGAGCTAGCAGATTTGGATGTTTTAGCTTTGGTAACTGATGCACTTTTTGTGGCGGAGGGCACAGTAGGCACATTAAGAATATGTCGCTGTGTCGAACTTGGACCAATACTTTTGGCAACTCGTCCAGCACTAGTGCTCCTTTTCCTGGCTTCTTTTTTGTCAGACTTCGACATGGCCTTCCCACCACTAGCGTGCTTTAGTCTCAACCCATCCCTGGTAGGTGAATGTGGAGGGCTAGACAGCCTACTCCCGGGTGGACTAACCAACCTAGTACTGCGCCTAGACCCAGAACTTTCCTCCCCAGAGAGAATACCATCCCCAGATTTTGGCCTTGACCTCTGGGGTTTTGGACTCAAAGGTGGCTCATCTTTTTTCCTGGGACTGGTTCTCTGCTTCCTAGACTCTCTCGACTCATTATCACTATTATAGTCGTCGTCACTGGTGTCAATTTGTTTCTTTGATCGACCCCTTTTCTTCTTTTTCACCTGATTACTGTCTTCTTTGGAGTACGTGTAGAGCATTTCATCTTCTTCAATTTCAGCCCTAAGTTCCTCCTCTTCCTTCAGAGCTTTAAGTCGAGCCAGCTCCCAGTTTTGTTTAGCTTCTTCCAAGTCATCCTACAAACACAACATAACAGTTACAACATTTTTGATATTTCGTAACATTTCTTGCTAGACCAACATCTTTGATATTACTGTTAATCTTGAAGAAAAATATAGTTATGGACCTACTGTTATCTTATAAATTCTTAGTTTTGATATGAAAGGATTATAATCAAAACAAATCTCTCAAATACGTTTAAATTACTGCTTGATAACCAATTACAATTTTTTTTTAAACCCAGGACTAGACTAATAACAGGTCCTAAGCAATTCCTGGACAAGCCAGGATACTCATAATGGTCTATCTAGTTTTATCAACCAGAGTTGGTCCACTTCTGTTTTATTATTGTAAGCAATTCAGTAAAAAATACTGCATATATCAGAATAAACTAACTTTCATTAAAAATAACTTGTGACACCCAGTAATCAGAAGGAAAAAAATATGCATCATTTGAATTTCCTAATATTTTAAAATTGAGAAAGAATTCGTAAAGCAAATGTTATTTACACCTCAGCACATTAATTGTGAAACATTTAATTTTCAATATGGATTTGAACAAATGTATACTCACCTCTGTAAAGTCCAGCTCGTCAACCATGTCTGGATCCATCTGTGCCTCCATCAGGGCAACTGCATATCGCTCTATTGGAGACAACTGAAAAATAACATATCTACAATTATCACACAATTATGCAATGATATTTTTGTGATCCATTACAAAAGTTAAACTGGTCAAAAGTTAGGATTTTAGTAACTAAAATTTGGCATCTTAGTGACAAAGATAACTGAAAAAAGATTTTCATGGTGTTGAAAGAGACTGAAAATTAATTCTACAATGAATTAGTATACCGTATATTGCCGTGTATTAGCCGACTTTTGAAGACTAG
>JAECMU010123086.1:7635-20337 GCA_016106625.1 Dracogyra subfuscus
TAATAATAATAATAATTTTTCCATTAGTAGTTGTTGGCAGTACATTTCAAAATAGAAAACACGATCAGAAGATCGGGAACCGTTAAAAGAGTTGTTTGATATATTATAAATAATAAGGGCAAAGTGAATATTAGTATATAAGTTTTATAACCAAAGTACTTACTTATTAACAAATTTAAATGTTTCCGTGCAAACCTTCTTCCCTTCGATCAAGTAGAACGTTGGTTCATGTTCTTCCGCTTTTTGTTGTGGTTCCTTGGTCATTTTGAGATTTCTCATGGTTACACTGACTTGCCCCATCAGTACCATGTCTCGATCGTCAGTTGTCAAAGACTGCATGTTAGACCGACGTCTTAGCACCATTGGTTTATCCAGGGCAAGATAGCAGGGTTTGCCACCTGCTAAGTTACAACTTGCGTTTTGGCCATTACAAGTGAAGTTACAAATCTTTACACATTCGTGCACATTGAACTGGGCTAGAATGGAGCTTGCCTCATCAACTTCAGGACCATCAACTTCATCATCATCCTCGTCATCGCTATCAGTGTCGTTAGCATCGTCAACGACAGCAATATCAGTGCAACCACCATGAGCAGTTACAAAACGACTATTGCACGACTTTTTATGTTTATTAATGTTATTTTTACTTGAATGCTTCAACAATTCAAACAGCTCAGCGTTGTCATCGTCATCACTTTCGTCGTCATCTTCATCTGAAAGTTTATCATCGTTCACAAAGTATTCATTCACTAACCCAAGCCATTCATCTTGAGAAACAGCCGACTCCAAATTAGCACCTTTTATGTCGTCCATGCATTCCTCTATCTGACTTTCTTTAGACAGAGCCATTATTACGATTAATCGTGCAGGTTCCTTCAACTAACCTCCACCACAGTAGCTAACTATATCTAAGTTACAACAGCGAAGATAAAACATTCGAGAAACTTTGTAGACAAAGATGGACGCCGGCGTGAGAGTAAAGTGATCACGTGCATCATGCAACCAATCAGCTATCCGCAGTGGTAACAATGAATGTTTTGTTTACGGAATATTTAGCACTTTCTCGGGTTTGATCGGCTGCCATCGGGAAAGAATATGTTTCGAGTTTCGAAAGAACGCGTCATGCCGCTTTGCAAACCGTACTTTCCATATATTTCCCGTAAATATATACGTTAAAATAAATAGCGTTTAAACTGTCCTTTTGTTCTCATTGTTTTCACATATTTGAAAACAGTGGTTTATTAAAACTCAATTTTAACAACTCCATTACAATTAAAATAATTGTAATGAAGGAATTTTTTTTTAATGTAAATTAATCACACACAAATAAAATAAATAAATAAATAATTTAAATATTATATAATAAAAACAAAATAAACATATGTACCGATAATTAAGTAAACCGATATAAAGCAACTTGGAGTTAATTTTGACGACCAGCCCCGGTGGTGTAGTGGTTAGGTCATCGGAAATAATGCTGGTAGGTACTGCGTTCGCCTCCTGGTACCCAGAGCGAGCTTAACGACTACACTGACCTATATCTCACTAACTACTAACCATTAACCCAGATAGCTGAGGTGTGTGTCCTTGGAAGCGTACTTGAACCTTAATTGAATACACGGAAAAAAATATGTTTATTTAATGACGCTCCCAACATATTTTATTTACGGTTATATGGCGTCGGACGTATTATGTTTAAGGACCATACAGACATTGAGGGAGGAAACCCGCTGTCGCCACTTCTTTTAGATTAGCAGCAAGGTTTCTTTTATATGCACCATCTCGAAGACAGGATAACACATACCACGACCTTTGATGTACCAGTCCTGGTTCACTAGCTGGAGAAAGAAATAGCCGAATGGGCCCACTGGCGGGGATCGATCCCAAACCTACCGCGTATCAAGCGAGCGCTTTACCACTGGGCTACGAACGAGAAACAGCTCAATGGTAGAGCTGGGGGGTATTGACATTTGAGGTTCGGTATCGATATCGGTATTTTTGGGGTGATTTACCTCGGTATGGATAAGGTATTCGGTATTGACACGATACCCATATCGAGCGCTATTTTTGGTATACTTTGCTTTAAATGCAAAAATTTCTGTGTTATGGCTCACACGCTAATTTCATCCAAATACAAGTAAATCTCCTACACAAGGCTCTCGTATGGAAAACGAACTTGTATGTAAAAAATAACGGTGAACTCGTATGGGGATGTATGAATATGCAGATAATATATACACTTTGATATTTCTCTTAAATGTGTATTTTGACACTTGTTTTGTATGCATGCTTCTTATTTATGTCAACATCGGTCACCTATATGCGTGTCAACCGCAGTTTGTGCGTCAACGGCAGTCACCTATTTTCGTGTCAACCGTGGTCACCTATTTTGTCATATTAGCCACACCGCTAGTGGATTTGTCGAATTCTGCATAAAAACTACACACAAGTTGCTATATATTGGATATATCAGTTTGTAGTTTCCATACAAGTTCAGTGCATTTTCCCCCATACGAGTAAGTCTTCCATACGAGTTCACTTATTGATTTCCATACGAGTTCACTGCATTTCCCCCATACGAGTAAGTTTTCCATACGAATTCACCGCAAGCCGTCTGATTTATACCAACCCATTTTGCGTTCATATTATGTATTATTAGTGTTTTCCGGGAAATATTTTTCAATACCAAAATTTCGGCATTTTGAAATTTGCTCAGTACGCTAAATCGGTATTGACGTAATACCGATACCGAACGGTATATACGGTATACCGCTCAGCTCTACCCAATGGGCCTACTGACGGGGGTCGATCTCAAACCGAATGCACATGAAGCGAGAGCTTTACCACTAGTCTACGTCTCGCCCGCTGGATATAAGGACGAAAATAACTACAAATGAATGGATGAATAATTTTAGCAGTAGACTAATGCTCATTTCATTTCGTTTTAAGTTTATTTCTGTGCTTATACCAAATTACGGTTGAAACACGCTATTCTGGGTACACACATTATCAGCCATCTGGGTTCAGTGTGCAGAACCGTGGGTTAATTATTAGTGTTTAGTGAGAAAGAAGCCAGCTCAGTGACCTTACACCTCCCCACTGAACCGTGGATGCGTATCCGGTCCCAGAATGCAGCCCGAACACCTACCGATCTCACGTCCGATGGCTTAATAACTACCCCCTCCCTCAGGGCGATACCTAAAGTTAAAAAGTTCATTCAATTCATTTAATCTCATTTTACATTTCATCTATTTTAATTTATTTTAATAAGGTTCAAGCACGCTGTCCTGGACAAATATATCAGCTATCTGGGCTCTTTGTCCATGGCTCCGTTCCACGAAGCTGTTTGAGCACTAAGCTCATCGTAAGTGCATAGTTATGCACTTAAGGTGATCTTAGGGCTAAGATCGTTTCGTGGAATTAAGCACAGAGTGTTAGTGAGAGACAAACGTCTGGTATGGCTAGGCTCTTGGTCATGTCATGTCATGCCATATAGTAAGGTTTTACGTGCACATTCGGAAGCTGTTGTAGCGCACGTCCAAGACAGAACGTTGGGAGGGAATTTAGGAGGGACCGCCTGCACTGGAAGATGCAAGGGAGCACCAGCAGTCCGATCAAGATCGGTAGCAGGCGTGGGTGGTGGTGGTGGGGCTATGGAATTTTGAATGGAGCATTAATTATGCCAAAGATAAAAGGTGCGCATTTCAGTATGAAGGAATTTTTGGCGCAATTTTTGAGAGGTCGGCCGAAAGAAAAAAGGATACAGAGCTAATATAGTTTTGGAATTTAGTAGATCGAGAGTAGCTCAATAATTAGACCTCTTGGTCCAGGACAGAGATATTTAAAGTTAGAGCATGTCCTATATCGGAAACTTTCAACCTATGAAATAACTCTTTACATATTAATATTATATTTTCCTCCAATCAGCGCTGGCGTTGGAATACCCGGAATCAAAGACTACTACCTGTTATTTACGTCAACTGGAAACGTCGTTTACAACTTCCCGACCGTCCTTGACAGCCTGTGTCTGATGGACGTGACCTACTTCCCGTTCGACACTCAGAACTGCCTTCTAAAGTTCGGCTCGTGGGCGTTCCACGGGTTTCAGCTCGACGTCACGAACAGGTCCGGGTCCGGAGACATGGCCAACTTCATGCTGAACGGGGAGTGGAACCTGTTGGACATTCCTGTCACAAGACACGTGCTCCTCTACAACTGCTGCCCGGAACCTTATCCTGACGTCACGTTTCAGATTACGCTGAAGCGCAAACCGCTCTTCTATATGCTGAACCTACTGTTTCCGTGCATTCTAATAACGGCAGTGGCTAATCTAGGATTCCTACTCCCTCCCGACTCCGGGGAGAAGATTTCTTTGGAGATTACGGTGCTATTGTCGCTGGCTGTTTTCCTTTTGATCGTGTCGTCAAGTTTGCCGCCCACCTCAGAAACATTCCCATTTATTGGTATGTAGTGGTAGTGATGGTGGTAAAATTACAACCAAACAATTCCAATTATTAGTAGGAATTTAGATTTTGAAGGTGTGTCACACGCATTAACTAGTAAAGATACTGTTTTATGAGTACATATTCAGCACATTGAGTTATTTCTCCCATAATTCTTTGCAGACAACTGACAAAGAAACAAAGATGGTGACCATCCTATATTTAGTCAAAGATTATTCGAAAACATATTTTAACGTCCGGTATGAGAATTAAAAATAGTTAATTATGGAGAGATTATGCGTGGGGTCGATTTATTTATAATTATTTATTACAAAATAAATGTGAAAAATATTGTAGTTTTAACTTTGGCATTGGACCTTTAAAAGTATGTATTCCAGTTGTAAATGGGTGGACTTAATCTCTGATTGGGCTTTGAGCTTTTCAAGTACTATTTCCATATACATGTGTACTTACTTTCTATGGCACTCAATAGCCGGTGTGTGTGTGTGTGTGTGTGTGTGTGTGTGTGTGTGTGTGTGTGTGTGTGTGTGTGTGTGTGAAGTAGCCCAGTGGTAAAGCGCTCGCTTGATGCACGGTCGGTTTGGGGTCGATCCCCGTCAGTGGGCCCATTGGGATATTTCTCGCTCCAGCTAGTGTACCACGACTGGTACATCAAAGGCTGTGGTATGTGCTATCCTGTCTATGCCATGTTGCATATAAAAGATCCCTTGCTGCTAATCGAATAGAGTAGATCATGAAGGGGCAACAGCGCGTTTCCTCCCTCAATATCTGTGGGGTCCTTAACCATATGTCCGACGCCATATAACCGTAAATAAAATATGTTGAATAAACCATTTCCAGAGGCGGATCTAGGGGTGGGTGGTGGGTGGTAGGTGGACGGGGCAGGGGCCGGGACCCCCTAAATTTTACAATAGTTATAATGTTATTAGATATTAATTTTCATTTTTTTACAATCCTCTCCAAACCTCTCCCAAAGTTCCATTGGTTTTCCACCTCATGCCATTGCCCACCCCCCCTTCTAATGGATTTTCTGGATCCGCCGCCGATTTTCTTCCTTCCTTCCTAATAGCCGATTTGTGTTTTTGTGCTAGGCTGTGGTTAAACATTCATTCATTAAAAGGACATTCCTGAGTTTGCTGCAATTTCTAAGATATTATCGACTAACAGAGACTTTTTGACGACTGTAATTACATTTCAAATATATTTTTCTGCATAAAATGTTAGTGGCTGTATATTAAACGTGTTTCTGATCGTTCTAATGCTTGTACTAGGTTAAATTTCATTTTATTTCCTAAAAAATAAGTTTTTCGTATGGACAAAATCTAGTTTGGGTTTCTTACAAATATTAAGACGACCAGAAACACACTAATTATACACACAATGATATTTTAAACAAGAAAATATATTTAATTTGTAAGTTTAATCGTAGAACTATTTTATTAGTCTGAAACATCTTACAATGCAGCAAACTCGGGAATGTCCCTTTAAAAGGACATTCCTGAGTTTGCTGCAATTTTTAAGATGTTATCGTATTCCAGAGACTTTTTAACGATTGTAATTGCATATTAAATATATTTTTCGGCATAAAATATTAGTGGCTGTATGTTAAACATGTTTCTGATCGTTCTAATATTTGTATTAGGTTCAATTTCATTTTATTTCCTAAAATGTGTTATTTTCGTACGTACGAAATTATTTGAAGAAAAAAAATCAAGTTTGGGCTTCTTACAAATATTAAGACGATCAGAAACACATTGAATATACAGGCAATGATATTTTAAACAAGAAAATATATTTAATATGTAAGTTTAATTGTAGAAATAGTTTATTAGTCGGAAACATCTTACAATGCAGCAAAGTCAGGAATGTCTCTTTAATGTTCAGTTCTAGACCAACACGATTTAACTTTCTTCCAGGTGTGTACTTCTGTTTGGCCATCATGCTGGTGACGTTATCGACGGTGTTGTCAACGCTCGTACTGAACGTTCACTTCAAGGGGCAGCACTCCAGGGCGGTTCCTAGGTGGGTGCGCTGTGTGTTCCTGGAGTATTTAGCTAGGGTTCTGCTGATGAAGGAGAGGGCGGCGTCCGTGCATCCGCAAACACCGGTAGTACCAGGCGACCTCGGTCACGATAAACACTCGGTAATAACTGTACGCGCACTTAATGTTTATTTAGTCAGATGCAAGTATTGAAGTTATTTGTAATTTAGAATATGATGATGATAATTTCTAGGATGTATTTTGTTAACTGTTGTCTAAATTAGCAACAGATAAGAAGTAGCAGCAGTAATTGTAGTAGTTGTGTCTAGGATCGATCCCCGTCAGCTAACCACTGACATAACCATATGTCCGACGCCGATATAACCGTAGTTAAAATGTGTTGAGTGCGTCGTTAAACAAAATAAAACAAATAAAATAAAAAAATGTAGTAGTTGTAGAAGTAGAAGATGAAGCAATAGTAATAGTAGTAGAAGTTGTAGTAATAGTAATAGGAGTGGTAGTAGTAGTAGTAGTAGTTAGGGCCTCCACGAGTCCAGTCTATTGGACTCGAGTACTCGAGTGTCAAATTCGACCCGGACCCGAGTACACGACACTTACTAGATGATAATGAGACTAAAGGTTGATTCATACTTCTCCGCCGACACTGATCAGCGGGTACTCGGAACACTCCATTGTAATTGTGTTTACACTCCAACCGCTTTCCCCAAGCTCGCAAATTTCGGAATGCATTCGCCTGTTTAACGGAGAGCTTGAGATGTTTGACGGAGAGCTTGAAGAAAACGGTTGGGGTATGAACCCAATGTTCCGAGTACCCGCCGACCAGTGTCGACGGAGAAGTATGAATCAACCTTAAGGAATAAAGTAAAATAGTATTAAGTATCTTGATTCCAGCGCTGAACATGGATGCCATATCACGCCATTGTATTGCATTGCAGACATTCTCATAGACCTGTAATGTAACCGGCTTCATATATGGCAAAATTACCTAAAAAAATATAATTAAATTAGAATGATCTTTCTTGCACGGTGCTTGAACCTTAATTGCATATTGGTACATGTACGTTAATAGCTTATCCTATTCCTTGCACGGAGTCCTGTAAACGGATTTGAGTCTTGCGAGACTCATCCCAGTGCCTGAGTACTGAACTGAACTTTATTCACTCAGAACACCAAACGGTGTTACATTGAGGTGTTTACAAACATATATATACACAATACAATGGCGGCTGCTGATTAAAACATACATACATATAATTATATATATCTATATTTGTCTATATCTATATATCTATCTATCTATCTATCTATCTATCTATCTATATACATATACACAAACGCTAAAATATATTAGTTGAATAAATCTATGACAAAGGCGTGTCTTTTTACACTATTAATGACATTAAGAAACGTACACAGTTTCTTTAAAATCGATAATTGTTTTGTGTTAAAGAGCTTGTGTAATTTAAAAGTGTTTGGTCTGTTGAAGTAATATTTATTTAGGTAGGTTGATCTTTCGTTAGTAAATTGTGGACATTGAAATAGATAATGAAATTCATCACCTATTGTGATTTTGCAAAGAGGGCAAGTTCTATTTTTTCGTTCAATGTTTTGCCATCTGCCAGTTTCAATTGGAAGATAGTGATTGCTGGTTTATTTTAGAGGCCTTTCCTGTTATCAACGATGCCCAAAAACTTAGCATTCTAATGTGTATCTTAATATCTAATGGGAATACGCCTAATTCGCCATAAATCATGGGCAGTGGGGTACTTCTTGTTAGCCTTAATAAGTCTCTTAGAAAATTTAGCTGTATTCTTTCTATATTTTGATTATTACCAAAACCCCATATTTCCGACGAATATAACATAATAGGGACAATGGTACTATCAAACAAGTACTCGAGTACTCGTGGAGACCCTAGTAGTAGTAGTTGTAGTAGTGGTAGTAGTAGTGGTAGTAGTAGTGGTAGTAATAATGGTAGTAGTAGTAGTTGTAGTGGTAGTAGTGGTAGTAGTAGTGGTGGTAGTAGTAGTAGTAGTGGTAGTAGTAGTGGTGGTAGTGGTGGTAGTAGTGGTAGTGGTAGTAGTGGTAGTAGTAGTAGTAGTAGTTGTAGTGGTAGTGGTAGTAGTTGTAGTAGCAGAAGAAGAAGAATAAGAAGAAGCAATAGTAGTAGTATAAGTAGTAGTAATAGTGGTAGTAGTAGTGGTAGTAATAATGGTAGTAGTAGTAGTTGTAGTGGTAGTAGTGGTAGTAGTAGTGGTGGTAGCAGTGGTAGTGGTAGTAGTGGTAGTAGTAGTAGTAGTAGTTGTAGTGGTAGTAGTGGTAGTAGTGGTAGTAGTAGTAGTAGTTGTAGTAGTAGTATTAGTAGTGGTAGTAGTTGTAGTAGCAGAAGAAGAAGAAGATGGTGGTGGTGGTAGTGGTGGTAGTAATAGTAAGAGTAGTAGTATAACAATAGTAGTAGCAAAATAAGCATTAGTAATAGTAGTAGTAATAGTGCTAGTTGTAGCGGTAGTAGTAGTAGTGACGATAGTAGTAGTAGTAGTAGGAGGAGGAGGAGTAGTTGTAGTAGTAGCAATAGTTGTGGTTGAAGTAGTAATAGTAGTAGTAAGAGTAGGAGTAGACGTTTTGGTATTAGTATTAATAATATTCGTATTAGTAGTAATCGTATTAATAGTAGTAGTAGGAAAGTACATACCGCGGCCTTTGTTACACTCGTTGTGGAGCACTAGCTGAAACGAGAAATAGCCCAATGGGTCTACCGACGGGGATCGATCCTAGCCCGACCACATCAAGGGAACACTTTACCACTGGACTACGTTCCGCCCCGAATTCTAAGGGGTTTTAAACTGTATCACCGTCTTTAAGTGAGATCCGATTATTAGTATTAGTTAAATTGTACTTACTTTAAATAGGGCTGGTGATTTTTTAATCATTCACTTTCCATAAATCACATCTTCATTCTAGTTTAGTATTTACAAGCTATATTATCAAGTTATGTACAACATATATGTACTATTATGGGCTATTGCATTTAAACTGCAAATGTACACCTTTATGTTTCAGGACATCGAATTAAAAAAAACAATGCCCAATGGAATTATTCCCAATGGAATACCGAACAGAATATCCCACATGATTGCCCATCCCAACCTCGAGAACAAACTACAAGACTTGGATCTTGCCCCAGACATTACTTCGACAGAGTTCTCTCCCGTTGCGGAAGTTCTTCGGGAGCAGTTGCACGAGCTGCAGAAGATAAACGAGTTCAACGATTCGAAAGAGAGGCAGGAGGAGGTGGAATCTGATTGGATCAGGGTTGCCAGGGTCTTAGACAGATTATTCCTAGCCATGTTTCTTGTCCTCCAGCTGTCGATCACTCTTGGAGTACTGCTTAAAGTTGCCACGTGAGTCACGGGAAGAATCGAGCAGCCATTTCCGGAAGTAGCGTCATGAACGATAACTAATGCTAGGTCAGACTGTCAACTGTAACGTCGAATTTGGTCTGGTCAACGGTTGCGTTGTAATGTCCCCTAACTCCCAACTTACGACGGATGCAGTCAGATTAAAAACTATTGTGTTATACGACGAGAATAGAGTTGTCAGAGCACTAAGACTAGAAACTGGACAGTCGTAGAAGTCATGAAAGTAGAAAATTGGCCAACTTTGTGCTGACAGTTGGTAATCTGAGATAAGCTTACGGTTGAATTATAATTTCTGATGCAGACTGAATCAATTTGACTAAACCCATGTTCAATATGTACTCATCTGAATTGATTAAACAAATTGGACCCTTGCGCGTGCTGTAACCTCATCGTGGTGCAGGGATGCAACATTCTCTTTGAGAATGGCCAATACAGCACAAATTGAAGTTTAGAGTAAAATTCAGTATCCGTAAAATTCTGTGATATTTGTATTTGTATTTTTTCACAGTTCTTTACACTGTTTTTGTTTCAACCTTGAATTTTTATACTGATGTTGATCATCACTTTATTTATTTGCATTAACATAGTTTGACACCTAATAGCCGATGTATTTTTCGTGCTGGGGTGTCGTTAAACATTCATTCATTCATTCATTCATTCATTCATTCATTTTCAAAAATGGGAAAAGAGTCATGAATAGCCGTTATCCTAAAGACAAAATAGGATGGATGTATTGTTCTGGACGCAACACATGCCAGTGATCTAGGGTCTATCCTCGTCGGTGGGCCCATTGGGCTATTTTTATTTCCAGGCAGTGCACCACGACTAAGATAGCAAAGGCCGTGGTATGTACTATTCTGTCTGTGGTATAGTGCATATAAAAGATCCTTCGCTACTAATGGAAAAATGTTGCGGGTTTCCTCTCTCAAAGTATGCGTAAAATTCGTATCCTCCTTTAGACGAAACACGTACCAGTGCTACATAGCACAGCATACTGCCATTTTATGAAAATGTACAAAGAGTACACTTTTGACCACCCTCTCCCCCCTAAAAGTACATCCCCCCTAAACAAATTTAAAAAAATGTAGATTGACATTTTTCATTTTCAAACAAAGTGTAGGGTAGCCTCTTAGCCCCCTCCCCACCCCGTGCTGTTTGTACGCTCGTGAAAATGTTGCAAGTTATGGACGGCCCCTAACCTCATTGTGTTTGTATTGGAAATTATGATAATAATGTAATAATATGACGGCCCCTAACCTCATTGTGTTTGCATTGGAAATTATGATAATACATGTAATGTAATAAAATGACGTTATAGACTGTGAAAATACCATGAGGTTGTTTACTTCACATATACATTCAGCAGCTTATAGCAGTTTCGTATTTATCAAATTGAATGAAAGATCAGTATATGTTTGATCCTCATGATACTCACAACAAACTGAAGCTGCACGTTAACAATTTATTCAACTACAAGCCAACAACAGGGGAATCTGCCAATATATAAAACATAACCCGATAACATCAGAAAAGTCTGATTAAATATTTTTTAAATATGTAACAACATACAAACAACCAAATAAGGTGTTTTTAAGTGAAGTCACCTTGATGGCAGGCAGAATCCACTCTTAAAGGGAGGGTCAAGCGGTAGGTGACCTACTGGTTGGACTGGTTCCATAGGCGACAGTGTTAACAATTGTAGATACAAATACTATGCAATATATCAAACAAATTACAACCCATACATATAAATGTTACAGCCCCTCTCCCAAACTAATAACTGAAGAAAATGGTAAAGCGCTTCTCTGATGCGCGGCCAGTTTAGGATCGATCCTCATCGGTGGGCTCATTGGGCTGTTTCTCGTTCCGGCGAGTGCTTCATAACTGGTTTAATAAAGGCCGTGGTATCCTGTATGTGAGGTAATGCATATAAAATATCCCTCGCTGCTAATTAATAAGAAAATGTAGCCCACTGAGTGGAGGCAGCGGGTTTCCTCTCTAATAATCTCCGTGATTTTTATGAGAATATGTCCGACGACATATATCCGTAATTATATTGTGTGTTGAACGCGTCATTAAAGAAAAAGAAACCCCAAAAAGGGCAGATCCAGAACATATTTTGGGAGAGGACTAAGGGAAACAAGGACACGAGTATACCAAGTTACCAACATGTGAAAAGAGTTATCCAATGAAAGTTTTTTTTTTTAAATCCAGAAAAATGCAGTTGAATATATATTATGGGGGTGGGGTGGGGATTTGGGTGGGTGGGGATGGCGTGTCCCCTATGTCCCCAACGTGGATCCGCCTCTGTGCAGGGTGCGACGATTTAACCAAACAGACAGTCGAGAATGTTCGTACACTTTGGTTTGTCGGTTGGCGAGACGGTGGGCACGAAGCCGCTGGTGAGACTGAACTCGATGTGTTGACAGGCTATCACCTCGTTACTGTTTGTGTCTCGTAGGCGAACATCTACCTTGTAGTCGCCCTGCATAAAAACAAAGTGTAGTAAAGTATATTTTATTTTACAACACCACAAGGGCACATTGATTTATTAATCATCGGCTATTGGTAATGTATGGAAAAAAAACCAGGAGCAGAAATTAGTATTATTAGATCATACAAAATAGGCATGTTTCCATCAGAGAACTGTTCAAGCACGTCTATCATGAACTCGACCTCTGTAACATCGCCAGCAGGCAGGGGTGTAGAAATGTTTGGACTTAGGGGTTTAGACTATGGCGACGGACGTTTATGAGGTGTGGAGTAGGGTCGATTTACGATCCTCCGAATAATATATTGAGAAACAAGAACATTTGCT
>JAECMU010123099.1:0-29157 GCA_016106625.1 Dracogyra subfuscus
ACACACACACACACACACACACACACAGAGATTATGTACATATAAATACAAAAATATACATATATTAAAAAGTACATACAGTATATATAATGTACATATATACTACAATTGTATTTTCATACTGGTGTAGAGTTATCAGTGAGAGAGTACCATTTGTAAATGTGATGCTCATCTGTAAGATGTAGGTATGAACAGAATGATATCATACAACTGTGTGTGGCGCATGTGAAATCCAGTACAGTTCTTATCAGCTGGAGATATAGATAACACTTTACCATGAGTATAACGTAAATAAACATAATACAGAATAAGTCAAAGTATTTATAGGCTATGCTTATATTTTGTGTGCAGGTAGGTTTCATCGACTGCAATAACAACCAATGCTAACCTACATAAAGAAGAAACAAAATAAAATTTAAATAATATGGGATGAAGTTATGAAGTACATGTATTTTTTTTCTTTTTAAACAGTTTCAAATTAGTCCATGAGTACAAAGTTACTATACATTTGCAAATATATATATATATATATATTTATTTATTTATTTATTATTAATAAAAAAAAAAAAATTAAAAAAAAATATTCCATAAACAAGTTTACCATTTTTAATTACCGGGTAAGAATAAAATATAGTAAAAAAAAAAAGAAGCAAAAAAAGAAAGAAGTAAAATGGATGGCAAGCTTTGACATTTTTGTTACAGCCAGCATAAACTATCATGAACTTACGAATATGTACCATACCCATAGTGCATGATTAACTATTAATTATTTCCAGAATGGATTAACACAACAACCCGCTTTTCACCAGTTTCAACAAAATTACTCCTGACAGCTCAGGTAATTTCCGCCCGATGCTCTTCAAAGTTGTTGAGCCTCGTCAAATTAGGAGTGTAATATGCTTACTGACAGAATGCCAATAATCAGTTACAAACACGGCATTCCTTCACCTCAAATCAGCAAGCCAGCCATCTGTTACATTACATACTACACACCTGCGCAAATTACAAACAAGATGGAAACCTGGACATTTTATTTCTTAACACATTTTTAAATTATACAAGAGCTTTCTTGGATAGAAAGGTAATGCCAGTGTAATATATCCCATAGAGCTTCTCATGAAAAGCTATTATTACTATGATTTAGTTAAGTGTTTTTAATTATTATCTTGGTTAAAAAAAACCCACCAAAACCCTCACAAAATGTGCATGTCACTCAGATGTTAAGAAATCATAATTAAAAAATTGGTTTAGACGGTGTATATGTTATACAAAATGAAATAGCATAAGTATAGTTATATTTATTACTAAATGAACCTTTTGTTTGTTCTTTCTTTGTATTGAACACATTTTAAAGCCATTTTAAAATAATGTGTAAGTAAAAGAAACATATTTTAAAAATATATTATTTCATGTCTTTTGAAAATATTACTAAAAATGAAAGAAAACTAGTGACGTGTTTTCACGATATACTAAACAGCACATTATCACACTGATGAAGGTAGTTACCTATTCAGGAATGTAACCAAATATGGAGGGGGAAAAACAACAAAGAACAACATCTCAGCCTATCCTATAAATAAGTACAGATTACCTGAATGTTTTAACTAATGCAGCTATGATTTATGACTCAAGTTTAAAACCAATCAGGAAGGATAATACCAATGTAGATAATATATCACTAATTCTGACCTGGGTTACTATATAAAATGCCATATATTAGAAACATGCTAAGAAATAATTTACAACTAAACCTTTTAATAAAATAAAATTAAATATAGAAACATATAGAACATTATGTACTTTTTTAATTTCATGTACTAGTAATCTTACTATGCTCCATTTTTCAAATGCACAGTTTTTGATATATACAGCTCTCGTGGAAACACTGCTATTGGTAAGTTTATAAACAAACATAGTGTTTTTTTTCACAGACCAAAAACCATGCCATAACAGTTACACTTACAGGTGGAAATGTCAGTATGGCCTTACTTGGCATTCAACATGCAGTCACTGTATTAAGAAGCTGAAAAAGACGCCACTATTTATACACCCTTAGGTGGTTATACACAACACAGATTTCATTACACTATCCACAATGTAAATGAAATGTTAAACTGAACTTCATGCACAACATATTTAATCAATAAAACCATCTAGAATGTTATGTTCCTTTGTGTATATATATACACAGTGATTTACACAACATAATTATGACTCATGAAAGAAATATTTTTACCTGGATAGAGTATATCTAGTATACATAAAATGTGGCAATGAATGGAGGTCAGCAATGACTGGGGAATGCGTACAACTTGATGATAACATATTACACAGTGTATGATAACACATTATACAGTACATGATAACATATTATAGGGCAATCTATCAACATTAATCCATGGTTTAATCTGACAGCATGGGGTGTGTGTATGGTAGTATTTATATAGGTTACATGAATGAAAGTAGAAGGAATCTATTGCCCATTTGCAACACACAGTCATGCACTTTAGTTCACATTAGTTCAAACACAAACTTTAAAAAAATAGTATTTATACTGTAATTGTCTGTATCATATTATGAAACCCTTCTGAATTTGTATTCAACATATTACTGTTACTGAAAGGGAATGGACGAACTGCTTTCCAAATTATAATTCAGTATAAAAATTATAAAAAGTTAAGAAATACATGCCCAATTGTTATGTTGTCTCTAACTATACCTGGTAAGGACCGTCCATAATTTTCAAAATTTTCACGAGGGTACAAACCATACTTTGAGTGGGGGTGGGTGGGGTGTTTTATGGGCCAGTGCACACTTCTTTTGAAAATGATAAATGTCTATCAACATTTTTCGTTTTGGGGATGTACACTTTTAGTGGGGGGGAGGGAAGGAGGGGGGTCAAAAGCGTATTCTTTGTACACTTGTGAAAATGTTGAAAATTATGGATAGCCCCTAATGTAGCCTAAGATTTAGAACTGGGTTCAAGTACATGCTATTAGAATTCAATCTTAAGAAATAGATTTTATAGATCTAAAAGAAATTTAATAAATCTCTACTTTACATGTATAGTATACTTGTTTTTAATTTTGTTCACAACCCTGTAAATTTTGAAGAAAAAAACCCACATAAATTTAACCACATATAGCTATTGGACATGTATAGCTATTATTTATGATGCCAGTTTAATCTTCTGCATATTAATCAATTCACTGTCAACAGTGGCATGTGTTCTATTACAAATAAAAAAGTAAAGTCAAGTGAATCTATTGTATGACAGCCAATAGTCTATGTGTATTATCGAGCTGTGGTGTCGTTAAACATTTATCCATCCATCCATTCGTCCACCCATTCATTCAATTCCCATTCTGATATACAAAGTATTAATTATCATTTTACATTTTATCTCATGTGTCAATGACACATGTTGTTTCAACTCACTCCCCCAACAGGCTTGGGAACATGTGTTGCACTGTAGTCAATTAAAGGGTGTGGAATAGCATCTTTGAAGTCAGATATTCATCAGATGTTTTTCATTTGGTGTTGGTCAGATAACCTTACAGACCAGGCTTTGCCCATGAAGTGTGGGTGAACTTTACAACTAAGCCTGCACGAAGCTCAGGGGACTTCAAACACTGTCTGGTTTTGTCACCTTTCTGGATGCACATTTTGTAGAGAAGCCATTCTGTCAGATACGTCTAAATGCCAGGCAGATAAGAATGTCAAGCATGGACACGATTCATTGTCCGGTATTAATGAACTAGTCAAATGTCAGGGTTACAAGATTAATAATAAAAGGATCAAGTCAAGATATGAATAATACTTGAAACAAAAGTGCTAAATGTAATATCTATACACTTTGTTGTGTTCAGACTAATTATTTCACATCTAAGTGTATGTATATATACCAGACTGTACCTAGCCTACAATAAAATGTGATGTGGGTCCCAATACAAAAATTAATAATAATTGATACAGGGTGGCTTTTTTTTTTTTAGCAGTGTTTCCACCAGAAATAATTTTTTGAGTATTGCTATGCTTATGGAACTGAAAATTTACAGTATGTGTGTTGAATGCAACCATAGTCAACAGAAATAATGTGGGTTATTTTTAGGGTTAGTTTTAGTAAAGTCCATTATGTATATAAACAAGAATAACTAAGAATTCAGAAGCCAACAAACAATACATCAATTACCACTTGAACCCACTGTAAATATTTATTAACTATATATCACTTCATATATATCCATTACACACAGAAATATATACCGTTTAACTAATTAATAAAACCACTTTCTCATGAAGTGGAATTTTTTAATATGATGACTGGAAAACAACACTGATTAACATATAAAATATTGCAACTTATAGATTGGATGGAAACCTTTGTTGCACTGTAAACACAGTTACAACGGCCACTAGATATAAGCTCTACAACCACCACTAGATATAAGCTCTACAATTGTGACTAGATATAAGCTCTACAATTACCACTAGGTATAAGCTCTACAACTGCCACTATATATAAAATATATAACTAAGATAAACATAT
This sequence comes from Dracogyra subfuscus, assembly GCA_016106625.1. Lineage (NCBI taxonomy): Eukaryota > Metazoa > Mollusca > Gastropoda > Neomphalida > Peltospiridae > Dracogyra > Dracogyra subfuscus. The sequence continues at coordinate 4,550 of JAECMU010123099.1, forward strand.
TTTTACACAATGAAATGAACATGGACCAATTGATTTTTCCCAGACAACAGTAGTTTATTAGAGTAGATGTATTTTACAATCAAAGCTAAAAGAAATCCAATAGGTGCCGACATCACTGAGATGAACAGATGTACTCAAAGGCCATCTAGCCGAATGTACCGAGAACAGGAAACCTAACCATTTAAAAATACTACTGCATCTAAGTGAAAACAAGATGTGTACCAAAACTCACTTTACAGAAGATAATCATCTAGAATGTCCTGACACGATATTATTAAATCCAGTGAAATATACCGATCTCGTGCATGGTTGAGAAATTAATCCATAGTAAGTCGGAGAAAAACAACAAACATACAAAGCCAGATCAGCAAGGCAAGACAAGTGACAGCAGCAATGAATGAAAACAAATTCCTAGCAGGTATTCTCGGAAATAGGTCAGCAACAGGGAAAGCCTGACATATGGCCTGGGGCTATTAATGCAGTGAACCAAGATTCAACTAAGAAAACAGCCACTGAGATTTTCAATACAAGCACACTGAGATATGTCCAAAAGAAAAGGAAAAGATAAAAAGGAAAGAACCAAACAAACCAAGAATAAATTTATACATTTTGAATCATGCTCACAAAACCTCAAGAGAGAATATATATACTTTTTGAAACATGCTCACAAAAACCCCAGAGCCAGAGAGAATGTATACATTTTGAATCATGATCACAGAGCCCAGAGAGAAAGAGAGTGTATACATTTCGAATCATGCTCACAAATCCTCCAGAGTGAATGTATACATTTTTAATAATTTCCACTGATTTACTTGATGTTATTTATTTATACATACTACCACATGTACTACTAAAACAATGTTCTTTTTATTAGTTGCAGTTAAATAATGAATACTGTCAAGTAAATATTAATAACAATATAAAGAATATTAAGTACATGTGATGTCTTCTTACTTGATGCTCACATGATAATTGCTGGGGTGAAGGATTTACTGGTATATGTGGACCAGAGTTAATAGGTTCTTTCCAATTCCAACCAAAGCTCAATGACTGATATTATCAAAGGCCATGGTACATGCTGTCATATCCATGGGAAGTGTATATAAAAGACTCCTTGATGCTAATTTACATTGCATTTTCGAAAAAAGAAGAAGAAAAAAGTAATGGAATCTTGCCAAAACAAAATATCAAAATGGTCTTTAAATTTTTTTAAATTTTCATCAAGTTACCCCTGACAGGTATATGTCTTTCACTACTTTTGTCCTAGTAGTGCTTATGACCAACCTCAAGAAATGGTCTGTACCATGCTGTGAGGATTAGTGGTTGTTGAATATTTCAGTACCCTGGCATTTGGTCACTGGGAGCAGCAGGATTAGAGAGCTCAACAAACACTCCACTCAGCGAAGAACAAACCATTCCCGAAAAAAACAGACTAGCAAAGCACAAATCTGGTCAAATTTGAAATCAGATTTCTTAAGTTATTTTTTTGTAGGACAAAAAGTGTAAAAAAAGTATTTTCATGTGAAAGAAGTAGAAAAAAAGTATTATTTCCAAGAAAAAAGTATATAAAGTGACAGCACTACATGGACTAGCCTCAGTGACATAGTGACCAAGTCATCAGCTTTAAGTACTTTAAGACTGGTAGGTTCTGGGTTCACATCCCAGTACCAGCTCAAATCAGTAATAATAGTTTAAGACAAGTGCATTGACTTATTTCTAATACACTAAGAATTATTAGCATTTGTCTTGAACAACCCCTGCGCATGCTGTAACCTCACCGTGGTGCAAGGGTGTAACATTCTCTTGAATGGCCAATACAGTACAAAATTAAGTTTTGAGTAAAATTCAGTATCGTGCTGGAGTGTTGTTAAACATTCATTCATTTATTCATTAACATTAATATTTTAGATACTTTCTTAAGCATAAAGTAATGTTTGTTCAGCTAAGTACTGTAATCCCAAAAGGAAAATTAAAAGTATTTTCTTCCCAAATTCAATTAAAAGGCAATTTCTACTTAATGGCTACTCAATAATAACAATACAACTGATAATTAAATGATTAAGTTTACAAAATGCTTAACATATTGTATTTAACATTCATATATTCCAAGCGTCTGTTAAATGCATATACATATCATTATGAGAACAATTATATATTATATTGCTGATGAGCATAATGTGCCAAACAATTACTTTAACCCAATAGCTGTATTAAATCAGTATTATAGTCATAATTACCGTCATCATATTTAGTCATTATAATAGTATGATGTTTGCATGTGTCTTGTTTGTGCATATGTTCCATTTTTTGGAATATTTATATGCAATAAAAATAATTTAATAGTTTAACAAAATAATCTTTTGTTAACTACAATTGTTCTTTTTTCAGAATTTACTAACAATTTATTGTTTCCAAGCATTAAGAAAATGGAAAGATTATGTTGTTTAATGCATAGCTCAAAACCTGCAACACATTGGAGAGATCGGAAAAAAAAGGGAAGAAAATCCTCCCAAATGACTGAGATTTTCGTTTCTTTGGCCTGACTGGACCCTGTATTAACCCACAACTTCTCAAACAAGCAAGCACATCACCTGTGATACTTTGTTTAACCTGCAGCACTTTCATTTCTCACATAGCAGGAATAGCAAATAAACTACATGACCTTACCACGATCCAGACGAGGAGGAGTTTCAAACCACTGCTTTGTGCCCACCTGCATACCAAGAACATACCGAAATATTTCACATTGCGAAAACACCATTAAACAGTGTTCAAAATGTAGTTGTTTGGAGAAGTCTTTCTATTTCCTTTTTTTTGCTGAATTTGTAATTTTATCTATATGTACATGTACATGTTTGATCAAGTCCAAGTCATCTAGCAGGTTATCTGTAGGAACAATGGAATGACATCTTTGGCACATGTGTTTTAAACTACAGATATCATACAGGTATCTAACATGGCTATCTAAATACTTGAGCAAGAGACGAAACCTGCTTCTATCAAATTGGCTACTCTTTACCAAAAGCATCAATGGATCTTTTTTAAATGCACTTTCCCATACAGGACAGTACATACCATACACCAGTTCACTGATCAGGATGGAGGAAAATCCAAGATGCATCAAGAGTAATTGATTCTATGACCCATCACAGCTCAAGGAATGAATGAATGAATGAATGAATGAATGAATGAATGTTTAATGACACCCCAGCACGAAAAACATGTCGGCTATTGCACACTCCAAGTAAGCATGCTGACAAGTACCAAGCTATATTAGGAACAAAGGCATGCAGATAAAGCAGGCAAGTGTAAATAATTTTAAAACTTCAATCAAAATAATAACGGTTCCCAACACTACATGTATATCTGTACAGCACATACTAGTATGTACATATATCTATGTTATTACAAATATATTTTCCTACAAGATGTTTCATAATTTGGAACAACATGTGTACATGTATAACTACGTTAAACCGAGCATAATTAATACATGCATTCTAACCTTCAGATAGCCTGTAGGCTAGGTTGTTACAATAAGTTTTAGAATAATAAGTCATGTACTCAGTATAGTGCTCTACTGTATAGCACAATATTATGCTTTGATTATTCATACCAAGCCTGCCAGAATACCTCAGTAGTAACACTGACATAACCCTGTCTTCACTGCTATGCTTGCGTGACCAACCATTCCAGTAATCCAAACTTTTAAACACTGTGATATGCAGAGAATCCAGACATTCCAGACTGTCCAGTCCCTTTAGCCTTTATGGTCATAACACCACAGTGACAGCTGCTGGAGGTTGTGCATACAATCACCAACTCTAACACAGGGGCTGACCAGCCATTTGACCACCTACATTATCCTCACAATTCAATGCAACCACAGGGGCACATTATTTACATTTGTACAGACCACTACCAACTCCTGTTTGACATGTAAATGTTTCATTCATGAATATTTCTCACTAAAATAATACAACACAACTTAACACAGATACTTATGAATCATTCAACAGTTACAGGATGGATTTTTGTTTTAATTAATGTAAAAAAAAAAAACATTTTTAGTTTTAGTGTATTATGTTACATTTTAGATCAGGAAATGTAACAGTGACAGATGGGGAAAACAGGCCTGTCCACCCTTTCTTTATTACTTGCAGATGTGGTAATTGAGGTGTGGGCATGGAGGATGTTTATCAGTGACTTTGTATGAAGCTGTTAATGCACCTCCAGGCTGCAGGATGAGGAACAAGTACTTATAATCACATTCATGTCAGATTACTTCATACAATTAAACTATGAAGGTTTTAATCTAGTTAATCTACACATTATATAAAGGCACTGCATGCTTTTCATAAATACCAAGTACAAAAAAGGTTAACATTAAGTTCTGTTATGCACTTGTTCATTCATTTTATGTAAAAACATGCCTTTTGGGTATTAGGTAATTTTTAATACCATGACATATTATAAGAAATATAGACAGCAAAAATTAAAATTAAAAAGAATATAGTCAAATACTACGACCAGTGTTTTTGCCAGAAAGAAACTTTTGGATATGATGCTATGGAATTGAATGCAACTACAGTCAACAGGGGCCTCTCCTCCAGAAAGAAAATGGGTTAAGTTTAGCATCTGGGTTAAGAAAATCACACAGTAATGACAAGTGTAATTAATTTTATCAAAAGGTTAACTTTAAAATAATCTGCAAACAAATTTGGGTATGGTGTGATACCCGTTTTACTCTCTGGCAGAAACCCTGATGACACATATTTATAATGACAAGCATTAAGTCACTGATCAAACAATGTACTGGGGTGTTATAATACAGCCCTTTATAAACACATCTTTTCCCACACTGATATAAACATTCAAAACTTCCTGTTCTCTTTAAAACCAGTTCTGTGTTTCATCAGTGACTCAATGTCAAGACATTATCATTTCAGTTGCAAAATTACAACACAGTGTTTCCAAAGTTATCAGGGGCGGGACATAGCTCAGTGGTACAGCGGTCGCTCGATGTGCAGTCAGTTCTGGGATCGATCCCTGTTGGTGGGCCCCATTGGGCTATTTCTCGTCACAGCCAGAGTGCCACGACTGGTATATCGAAGGGATGGTGCATATAAATGATCCCTTGCTGCTAATCGGAAAGAGTAGGCCATGAAGTGGCGACAGCAGGTTTCCTCTCTCAAAATCTGTGTGGTCCTTAACCATATGTCTGATGCCATATAACCGAAAATAAAATGCGTTGAGTGCGTCGTTAAAAATAAAACATTTCTTTCAGTTGTAAAATTATAACACAGTGTTTCCAAAGTATCATTAACTGTTAAGTACTACAATAGCATGCTTTACAGCTAATGTACATGAAACTTACTGCTTACAATCTAAACAAATTCATTACTGACACCACATGTTAGCTCATGGCCATTAGGACTGTTAATGCACACATACCCTGTATAATTGGCTATGAGTATGTTCAGTGTATTATAGTCTTTAAATACATCCAGCATGTGTTCAGGATGTCCTTCATCCTGTGTTTATTTGGAGACTAGCAGAGTTACTGCAAACGTTATTAATAAGTGCACAGCAATACATGTGTACAATGTGGTTTACAAGAACATGCTTTTGAAATTCCAGTACCGGTAGTCTAAATAATCGCTAACAAGTTGGATTGTGTGTGTATATTATGTGAACATGCTAAAAGTACCAGATATAATATTTAGTCAGGGCTTCTAGAATTTTTATAAAATCCACTACCCATGGGATCAATGATTTAACAAATTTACCAGCCATGATTAAAAATTCACTAGCCCTACTTTACTTTTTAAGTTAATACAATTTTAATAAATAATAGCAAAATCAGATATGTCACCTGAAGAGAGATATATAGCTTAAAAACACTAACTCTGGGGGCTGGGCATGATATTAATTTTTACAAAATAGACAACTGCAACATTTGACAAAAAACATTTCACAAACCGTCAGACATGGCAACAGTAGATATTTACTAACCCCACATTGAATATAACTAGCCATGGGAGTTGGGCTACCATAATCTAGAAGCCCTGATTGAGTATCCCACTTTTTAGCACATTTTATGATGGTAGAGGTTGGAGGGTCAGTAAAAAAAGCATGATAATTACATATATTTCATCATGAGTATTTTGTACAAGTCCAACAGATTACTAAATACAAAATGACAACAAATCTCTATTTCTCACTAAAAACATGGATAAGTAAAAATTAGTATATCAAAAGAGGAAAATATTGCAATTTTTGTTATATAATTTTTTTTTACCAATATTGAATAACAATTTTGAATTGTAACACCAGTCAACAAATAAACAAAAAATATTCATTATTACTATTACAAATAGCATGATATATAAAAGAAACTGCATGGGTGTTTTTTTGCAGCCATGCACACAAATGGAAAAATTATGCTTGATATTATACTCAACATAAAGCTTAAAGCTAAAATCCCATTACATTTGGTGCATATATGGCACCTCACTCATCACTTGTTTCACTACACTGACTTATCCAGGTCAAAAACATAACCATTATTTTGAAAGTGGGACACTTTTGACTGGCTCCTACCGATCTGTTTTCATTGGCTTATCACAAGTGTGAAATTCCCCAACAACAGATCACGTGATCTTTCGCAATTTTTGAACAAATTTAACTGTCTTGATTGAGGGGTCATCTCATAACTCCAAAATATACTTATATCCATAGTGGTATGGCACGTCTTTCAGGTGTCGGTGGGTGGGGGATTTGCCTTGAAATTTTGACAGTAGCCAGCTGTTGGCATATACGTTACTAATTACGTAACGCTCTTGGGGTAGAGGAAGATATTTTTTATTTAACAACGCACTGAACACATTTTATTTACTGTTGTATGGCGTCGGATCGTCATTAAATCAATATGCTGTAACTTTGATATCGTTAAACACCTGTCCCCCCCCCCTAACTTTACCCTTTCCAAACGAAAGAATATTTATTTGAATTTGTCGATTTTAACACGTAAAATTAAGAAGTGAAAACATTCATTGTCTACTTTAGTATATTTTATTAAACAATATATACATGATTAATGTGTTACTAGTACACAAATTAAACTTTGAAAGTTCTACTAACACTTTATAAAAGTTCACTATAAAGGATCAGTAATTATAGGAACACAGTTGTAATGATAGTCCAGTTTCATTTGATTGATGTACATGCTCAGATTCATGATTTTAATGTAAAATATTCCTGTGTATGACATGTGAGGAAGTGAATAATACTATAGCTAAGAAAGGTTCTACTGATTATTTCATAAGGTTTAATAAATATACAGAACTTCACATATGTTGTTTCACTTCCTATTTTTTGCACACGTTTATTTTGCACAAAAATATATACCACAAGATCACATAGCAGTTGAGTGGTATGTCCTTGATCAAAATAAATGAGTGTAATAAATCAGAAGCTAAAACAAAGATCTGTATTTATTACATACCTTCTTTTGTGCTTTACAAAAACAGCTTTTAGTTTAATGTCATAACAACACTTTCTTAAATTTATCATTAATACTACTTTCATGAATTTACTTAATGTTATGAATCATACTCTGCAGCAGCCTTGTGTAATGTGTCAAATACCATGTGATGTAATTTGTAAAGCACATATGACGTCAGTAACAAAAAAAAGTTGCTAACTCCAATAAAGATAAAAAAGGAATTTCCCATTTAAAAGTTTGTGTCCAGATCGCACATATTATGTGCAATACAAGATCAATTTACCACATGGCCTGAAGATGTCTTTATCACTATATGGTAGTAAGATTGAATAGGTACCCGGTATGTAATAAATACTATTCTGAAGTACAATGTATTACATATCCTCAAAATACTTTTATCCTGTTTACATGTGTAGATGAAATATGCATGGTGCTTGGATGTGTATACTAGTATGAATATGTATGCATTTAAGCATGTATTCTTGAAAACCATGTGAATAGGATAAAAAAAAAAAATTATAGTTCATTTTGTTTCAAATGGAAATTGATGAACGAATGTGACACTCTACAATGAAGATCAAAACTTGTTAAAACAAAGCATACTATTTAGTTTTAAACCAATATCAAATCAATACTTAAAACAAAACAAAAAATTAATAAATTTTCATTTTTAAAACTTGCCGGAATAACTAAAGTAAAGCAACTGTCCATGCAATTTTGCTAGTAGCTTCTGGGTACTATAAATTATAATGCGTATCAAATACTATTAACAATTCAGGTGCAAATGCCAACCATGGCTGTTTTCATGACTTAATCATGATATTTAATATTTGAAAACTGTACATTTAGATTAGGCCATTATGAAATTATTACCCGATTTTCATCTCTGCCTGCCACGTGTTCATTAATAGGCAGCAGATGGTGATTTCTGGTGGCTACTGATGTCACTACCACGGCCTATTTTTCATGCTGACAGTTCTAAACCTCTACATTCAGTCAATATAGCCACCTACTTTTCTAAAAGAGCCTCCCATTGTTACAGATAATGAACGACCTGCCCACCCTGAAGATAAAGGTCCAGCCCCCTTTTTTTAATGCCTAAAATCAATAGTGTTTTTTTGCCCTCAGTATGTGGTATTTCTAATCTCCTGGAAATGTAAATTAAAAAGTTAAATTTACCACCCTCCATCCCCAATACTTTTTTTTTTCAAATGGATGAAGATGTAGCAATTAATTTATAACAGTCTTACATAAATAAAATGTATACTAATGTAAATTTATAGCTGTATAAACTTATAATTATAGAATCCATGCAGTTACAATAAGAAGCCAAACAAAAATAATAAAAACCTCTTCAATTAAGTTTATCAACAACATAAAAATAATCACACAAGTGCATGCAGGATACATTACTTATAATATATTATAATAAATTCCCAAAATATCATGCAAATGTAGTATTTATTTACTTTACCATTTTCCTAACATATACTACTTTCCTTAAGCACTTTTTTTTTCTTTGCGAAGAAAACATGCCAAAACAAAAGAATGAACAACAGAGTAACAAACCGATTTGAGTGCCGACAATCTGGAGATAAAGAATGAACCAACTGGTGAAGAGAAGAGACAGGTAAACTCAACTGCTGGTGATCCCTTGACCTTTAGCTGAATGAGTTCAGCATGTTTCCTATCTCATTCATCCATACATGTGTCAGTACTCTTCACACAGACAAAACATTTCAAGAAAAGTAGCTTACCAGTGTGTATTTTCAAAGGACTAAACTTCCTTCAAGTTTCAAGAGAGAAAGAGAGTAATCTGAGGTACTAAAAATTACTCATTTCAATACCTTGTCAAGCCGAAATCACAGCCAAAACATTTCAATGAAAGTAGCTTATCAAGGTGTATTTTCAAAGGAATAAACTTTCTTCATGTATGAAGAAAATAACCAAAGGTACTAAAATTTACTGATTTCTATAAACTGTAGTATGTATTAGGTTCACTGGCATGTATACCGGTGTAGTAAACAAGTAATTTTGTCAAGCAACTAAAACATTTCAATGAAAGTAGCTTAACAGTGTGCATTTTTAAAGGAAAAGAAAGAAATATTTTATTTAACGAAGTACTCAACACATTTTATTTACAGTTATATGGCGTCAGACATATGGTTAAGGACCACACAGATTTTGAGAAGAAACCTGCTGTCGCCACTTCATGGGCTACTCTTTCCGACTGGCAGCAAGGGATCTTTTATTTGCGTTTCCCACAGGCAGGATAGCACAAACCATGGCCTTTGTTGAACCAGTTATGGATCAAGTGCAAGTGGTTTACACCTACCCATTGAGCCGTGCGAAGCGCTCACTCAGGGTTTGGAGTTAGTATCTGGATTAACTATCCCATGCCTTGACTGGGATCCGAACCCAGTACCTACCAGCTTGTAGACCAAATTTTTAAAGGAATAAACTTTCCTTCATGTTTAAAGAAAGAGCAATTAGGAGAACTAAAAATTACTTATTTCAGTTCACTGCAGTGTGTGTACTGAAATGTATATTGGTGTAGTAAACAAGTGATTTTGTCAAGCTGTAATCTTGAAAATGAATGCAGTGTCACATTTTACCAGATCAGATTAATACTGTACATGTCGTGAATGATATATAAATAATTATTTTTATAACATTAATAAAACTACGAAGTTTGAAAGCAGAAATTGTGCTCTAAATAACACAGGTACCCCCAAACAGAAACTCATAATACAAACACTATAATTACTTATATAAAGAGTATTCTTTATTACTTTATTATATAACATTACCGTATTTGACCGGAAATAAGCCAAGGGGGCCAAGATAACTCATTGTGAGCTTAGCATGGGGTGGGCTTATTCCCAGACAAGGGGCCAGTTTTGTTGGGGAAAAAAATAATTAAAATAAATAATAATAATTAAATTAACTAATAATAATTAAATTAACTAGGAAGAAATAAAAAATAAAATTCAGTAACACATCTATATTACCGTAATTAGTGTTCCATTTGTTATTAATAAATAATAATTGTTTATTAATTATTTGTTGTTGTTTTTTTACTAGTATCTAATTATCAGAAACACACCTTCTATGTTAAAATTACTTACCAGTGCTGTTTATTTACATCCAAAATTTAATGCCAAGAAGACTTAAAACAACATACTATAACATATCTGATGTTGCTGTTTGGGGATACCTGTGCTAAATACAGCCTCTACACAATAAAATACAGACTACAAATAACCTCTAGTCATATATCAAATATTTGTCAACCTTAGATTACGTCAGCAACCCTAATATAGGTACACAGCTATATTTAGCATTGAGGAACAGAAATTACTTCACTATCGAAAAAAATAAAAACATTGTTTGTTATTTAGTGTTTTTATCAACAGGTAATAACGGTAGAATACTGTTTACCACATTTTTACAAATTTAGCTAGGTTTTTTTTAAAAACATTTATTCACAATTAAATTTAAAAATAATAATACATGTATGTAAATAATTTCTTATGCTGTATACATATTCTGTAGAACCTACAAGGTCTTATAAAATTATATAATTTGTTTCGTCTGATTCAGTTACTGGCTATACAGTTTGACAGAATTATTTGAAACTTATCCATGATTACGTCATGAAACAGAAGTACGGTAAATCAGATAACATGAATTGTTGGAATGTGTGTGTTATATGCCAGTTAGAGAAAGAATCTACGTTTATTTGCAATCAGAAACTTCCAGTTGACAAAAGATTATTATTGTTGCCTGAAGCTGATGAAAACTAACGTTAGTGACCTAATAACACCTATCTATGAAAGAAAGTTACACAGGGAAATGTCAACAGGTGTTCTTTAATTAAACCTTCGGTTATGGTTCACAGCAGGACCGACTAGTTTATAAAGTGGGTTTCTGTTGCCTGCTGAACATGACTGTATGTCACAACAATGTGTCATAAGGGTGCTTAAGAAATACTACTCATGCGTGGAGAGAAGGAGTGGATCATAAAAATGGATGATAAAACCACTACATCAAAAGATTAAAGTGTGAAGTTACTTATTAGAAATTCGATATCTGTCATATAGCAAGTAATAAAATTCATAAAAATCTTAAACTGGATTCCAATTTTAGAAGATGCTTGTTAAGTACAAATTGTTTCATTAAAATAATAATTAAATTTAAAAAAATGAAGTGATCTGCACTTTTAAACAACATGTTCTCCAAATGGGACCCAGTTCATGATTTTTGTCTATAACTTCAAGGAATAAAGTAAGTCAGTTTGTCTGGTTTAATGACCCCACTAGAGCACACTGGCCTATTGCTAGTTTCAGCCAGTGTACCACAACTAGTATATCAAAGGTTGTGGTATGTGCCATCCTGTCTGTGGGATGGTGCATTTAAAAGATTTAAGACCAAAATGTCAAAATTGCTAAATGTTTCACATTCAATACCTGGATTAATAAATCAATTTGCTCTAGTGTTGTCCTTAAACAAAACAAACTTTACTTTCTTTCAGGCCATATTTCCTTGGACCGGTTTCAAGACCAATTACAAAAACATGTATCTACATGTATTTATTAGCTATGTAACAGTATTATATGCACTCTCTTACTATAGCCAATACTTACATGATGAAGCAGTACATGTTTCTTCTCTGTTGCGGTTTTTAATATTATACAACATTATTAACACAACATCACACTTTTATCTCCAATATATACTTTCTCTTTATTGCACACGTACACTACCAGGTTTAGCTAACCACTTACAAATGTATTGCTGAACTCATCTTCCACCAGCTTATGTTCAAGTCTAGACAACAGCACAGAGCCAAACTTTAAGGAACTGAGCCAGATAAACACATGTGACATTATGTAATCCTGACATGACCTAAATGTTTGACGTCTTCCTTTCATTTATTATATTTACACATTATTAAATCTTCTTGCAGGGCATGACATGGTATCTTGCTTCCTGGGAATCTTTGTATTCTCAGTCTAGAGCTCACCATCAGGAACCCATTATATCAGCTGCCAGAGTTTGTCTTACATAATGCCAGTCGGTTATGATTAATTGGTTTACAGATCCATTGAAGTTAATTGCAAGGTCCACTACTGGAAAAATAAAAATGAAGACTAACATTTTATTTTTCCAAAAATAAAAATTAAAAAGTAGATTTGTGTTTATAAATCAACAGTATTTTTTTCAGAACTACAGGTTACAGATCACGTTTTGTTTTTACAAAAAGAACATTATACGTGTTTTGTGTACATGAACTTTTTCCATTTCTATTAAAACATGAACGTATCTGACAAGAACAGATGAAAATTCATTAATACAAACTTGAAAGTACATGCACCCTGAGACCTCTGACATGATCAAAGAAAGGTCAGGTGAATAATGTAAATCAGCCCCCTTAGTCCTGGTAACCTGCAACTAACGATCACATCAAAGAATACCTTGTGGTCAGTAACAAATGTGATGAGCTACCATAAATCTCTTAATAAGCAAGGATTTCCTATCAGCCATCTGTACTTCCTTACAACCTCATTCAAATTAAAACCCACGGTCAGCAGGTTAACTACCCACAATAAACACATTTAAATGGCTAAATAAAAATCTATTTTCAGTCCAATATCTGGAATTCCAACACATCTCATCGATTACAAACAAATTGGTAAACTCAGATATGGCTGTTTTCATGTATTTAAATATTTCACACATCAGTAACTGGATAAATAAAGGACAGTTTCAATTCAAAGTGACATTCTAAACATCTCATTATTTATTAAACGGTAAAATCCAGTTTTCCTACTACTCACGTTAAGTGGTATTTAAACATTAATTTACCAGTAAGCAGATTTGAAAGAAAAAAAAATCTATTCAAATCACCATTCTAATACATTCCATCAGTAACAGTAACATACATGTATGAACAGAAATTCAGTGTTCATATTTTAATATTCAGACTCCTTCAATTAATACCAGTGATAAAATATGTTAATTTTATGTACTGAACTACTGTATCTACTAACTGTACTAATCTGAAGCACTGGTCTGATGAAGAATGTGAGAAAAATATCTACATGGATGTCACATTGATATTTTAATATGATAGATATTAACACTGCATGATGTACTGTAAGATATACAGAATATATCTAGAACATGAGCTGGAATTAATTTCTGTTTTTGAGAAGCTTTTGACTTAACCTTTAGCAGATATTATGAAAGAATGAATCATTGTTAGGAAAATAAACATGACATATATTCTTAGAATATGATACTCAAGTGGGTGTGAAAAAGAAATGCTTGTAGTGTTTATGAGAGAATTAAGAAAAACAGATGAACTTTTTTAAGAGAAACAAATTTTTTAAACCTAACTGAAACCACATGGACAAGCAACAGCTTGATCAACTGGAGCATGTCACAACGAGTCTGCCTCTGGTATTTAGGGTCACTGTTATCAACATTAATCACCGATACCTGTGCTCACAAAAAAATCAAAGGGTGAAAGAGAAAAATCCATTCATTGAGACACTCTCAGTATCAAAACAAGATTGAAGTGAAGTTTTTATGTGCTACAACAGCCTGGCAGAGAACAATGTGGCCTTAAGGTTCACAAACAAACGGTTCTTACAAAACACCTTTGAACGTATCAAACATCCCTCTGCAAATATACTAACAATTAATCTTTTGATAATTGGAATTTTTAGAGATAATTTACAAAGATTCATCTGAATAATTTATTTACTTTCTAAGACATGTCATACAGATATTTACATGAATTGAAAACATCTTGCTCAGTCGTGTTAAAATAGCCAACATTATGTCAATGATAATAACTGTATTATGACTGTCTGACAAAGGTAAACAGAAATAAAGGTTTGACATATTCTCAAAGTATCCATGAAATACGTTTTTCCATGAAAATACAAGAATAATACAGGTATTGAACATATGTACTACAGACTATAGTATAGACCTTACATTTTAGTTGTTTACATTCACACACCAAGTGTAAGTTGCATTACAAGAAAATTAACATCTATACTATGGAGACCTCATCCATATATTTCCATATAAAGACACAAATAGGTGGCATGTTTTAGATTCTATGCATCGTTCAGTTATTTGTCTTCATCAACATGTTGATGAAGACTCAAGCAAAATGGCAAGTGTCTCTTGCTTGCCATGGAAACACGGCTAGCATAGCTTGAAGCAACTTGTTTTAGTATCAAATTCCAGTCATAGCATGGTCCATTTAAAACAGGTGCTCTTTATATTCCTCATTTACAGTTATTTTCTATCTTTACACTGAACTTGTGTCATCTAGGGTGGTGCCTGAAACACTGACAAAAGGTCATCGCCATGCCTACTTTTCTCAATGAAAACCCTTTGGCCTCATTTATCTTTTTATCATGTTTGTTTAATGAATATCATAAATTCATTAGGTCTTTCAAAATAAATTTTCATATGTGATCATATATTTATTATATATACTTTTCTAAATGTACTAAATGTATTTACATACATATTACACAGGTATATATGCATCTTTAGATAAAATTGTTTCAGTCAAATCTCAAACTACTACCAGTAATGCAATTATAAATGTACACAAGTAGTTGCTAGATATGCATCAATAGTTAATCATCATTAACTGGAAAACATAGAGGGGAATATAAGAATATATGATATGAGTTCATTTAAGATATAAAAAGTAAACCCAATTATGATGGATAATTTTTTTTCTCATCACATCAGTAAATAAACATATACCCAAATAGACAAAAATAGCTTAAGAAATAACTGTTTTATTTGACTATTTTACACACTGTCTGCTTCATATGAACAAGATAACATTTATAATGCAGGTTTTAATAATTAAAACATATGAATTTGATATCATATTCTGATGATATCTCATTCATGAGCAAATCACGCATCACAATGTCCTATAGACGGTTTGTACCAAATATGAAGTTAATTAAAATCCGACCCATCCTGTTTGTTGGATTGCTGGCTTAATTTTATTTTTTTTAAATCATGATATAACATATCAGTTTTATTCTATTCAAGCTGGATGATGAGTTTACAAACATAACAATGTAACCATGGCTTTTTCATTTAAGGTAGTTCTATCTTACACATAAAGGGATAAAAAAAAAAAATGAAATAAGTAGGACATATAGTGTGTCAAGTTTTGTCCAGTTGGGTTAACACACACACACACACACACAATATATATATATATATATATATATATATATATATATATATATATATACACAGACACACCACACATGCCTTTAACATCAGACTTGTCAAGTTAATTGTTTTGTACCTGCTGTTACATAACTGAATAACTGATAGGTAATCTTGTGTTCAGAGATACCACTATCTGAAAGACGGTTCTGGCATCTAAAAATATGCACACTATCAATGACCAGACTTCTCAACAGACACCAGACAGCCGTCATTTACGACTAGAGCTAGAACATTCTTAAAATACCCAGTCTTCTGAATAACATATTACAATGAAACACTCTTACCGTAATTGCAATGCCTAACATGTAACATGCTACTACTAAACCTAGCCTCATGGCAACAATATAAAAACAAATGATTAATGATGCTTCAAACAATTTATAAATTTAATACACCCTTTTAATAACCTTAATAAACATAAATATATACATATTATCATATATAATATACATACATACATACATATATATATATATATCACTTTTAACTGGTCTTTTTCAAGGGCCAAGGTTTGGTTTTTAGAACAGGTTTCCTTATTTTTAAGGAAGATCAAACCCCCCCTTTTTTTTTTTTAAATTTAAGTGAGTGTATATATGTGCAAAGACACCCATCCACACCAAAGTATGTATATAGAACTTTGTATCCGATGATTTAAAGATCAGATTTGTATTGCTTTCAAATAGTCATTGTGCATCCTTTTCTCCTTTACAATTTTCATACTACCGGTAGTCTAAATAATTCTTCTGAAACATAATTATGCTGAACGAATTGTAATATACAGGGAATAATTTGTTGGGAATTTGCGGTTTCCTTTCAATAAATGCTTTAAAAAGTTGAAGAATACTTTGTCCTCTAATACTTAGCATGTACATCAAAAACTGTAACACTGGAACTTTCAATCAAGGTACACAAATCATTTTATTAAGATACACATCAAATGATGATTTATTCACACTCTGCAGTGTATCTCAATGCTTAGAATACATCCTGAAGACATGTAGATCATAAAATCTCTTGGGCTCTGAAAAGATTTATTGTGCTGTCCATAACTTACATGCTTGAGCCTACTTGGAAACTGCTAATTAAATTTACAAATGTGCTAATCAAATCACAAAATGACTTGCAGCAACTGCTAACCATTTTTTTCTGTACAAATTATTCCCTGATATATATCAAATAAAGGCCTAGATCATAAAATGCCACAAACTGATATCATGCATACACCATATAGACCTCACAAGTTGCTTCCATCAATGTATATGTAGATGTTAAGAGAGCAGTAAAGTCTATATCATAGCCACTAAAACAGACAGCACCACAAAGCTGGAATTCCAGTCGGATACAGTGATAGGCAATGCAGAGTTTCTGAATACTACCTTTTTTTTTTTTAAATTGGTCAGTTGTGCCTGTCAATGTCTGTTCATGCTGAATTGCTCATATAAATTTTGTATGGCCAGAATTCATAGAAAACAAAAGTATTATATACTTAAAACTATATTTTAACAACCACTGTTATTATCATTTTATCTTACAAATAATAACACCACCACCATACAAGCAAAGAGGCACGACCCAGTTCATGGTATGATTAGTCATACTATGTAAAATGAGGTTCATGATTTGTCAATGACCAAAATGATTGGGCATTTACTAGACTTGGGATATTCCATGGCATGGGATACAAGCATTTATGGATATTAATATAAAAACTATTTACCGCATGAATTTACATGAGAAAAGACTGTTCACAATGAAAGGTCACATAAACATAAAATAACATTGACTTATATGTGAGACTTTCTAATAATGACCTCCAAGACACAGTACAGGGATAGATTAGTAAAAAGTCTGGTTTTAAGTGGTATCTGGTTCAGATAGATTATCTTCTGTATGGATATTTAAAAATGGACTGTGAAAATTGTCCACTTTTGAATTCCGGTTTACAGAGGGTTCAGTTTTAAGACTTGGTTTCACTATATATGTTTTAGAACCATAGTTGGAGATTAAAACTCAATTTGCCGAATTGCCATTTTGTGATTTACATAATGTTTAGCTTAGACAACTCAGTGAATTTTGAACTTAATGTTAGAAAAATAAAAAATAAATCTTATTTTTCCAACTGTTACTTGTAAATATTTAATCCTTTGCAAATGGCATGTTGAGATGGCTAAGTATGAAGGCTATAAACATTTATGCTTAACACCACAGACAAAGATAATAAATCTTTGATTTCATCTCCTGTCACAGACCCTCCCAGCAGGAGGTAAACGTGTGTCAAGAAACAACATATACCTCTCATCAAAAATGCACATCAGAACTAGAACATTTTGTTTTGCATGACATGTATATAATATCTGTATCCTAAATTAAATACATATATAAATAAAATACGAAAAAAAAATTAATGACATAATTTATTGTTTGAAGAACAAGTGAAAGAACCAGTTTTTTAAATTTATACACATTAAGACAAAAATGTTTAGCAATTTGGTAAAATGTGACAAAATAAAAGGACACTTAAAATTAGAAAGCGAAATCAAACACCAGATTTAATTGATCATGCATTATTCATCAGTATATGTTACAGATGATTTTCATTATAAAATGAAATACATAACTGTCACATCACTGAATGTAGCTTACTTATTTACTGAACGATGCTACTAGAGTACATCAATTTTTTATCTTATCGGCTATTGGACGTCAAACATATGGTCATTCTGACACTGGTTTTGTTTTAGAGGAAACCTGCTGTCGCTATATATAGGCTACTCTTTTTACAATAGGCAGCAAGCGATCTTTTATTTGTGCTTCCCATAGGCAGAATAGCACAAACCATGGCCTTTGTTATGGATCACTGGTCAGTGCAAGTGGTTTACATCTACCCACTAAACCTTGCGGAACATTCACTCAGGGATTGGAGTCAGTATCTGGATTAAAATCCCATGTCTCCGAACCCAGTACCTATCAGCTTAACCACTGCGCCACTGAGGCCGGTATCTTCAATTAAATGCGCCAACGAAAAATGAGTTATGCAAAACTAGACATGCATGAAATGATTGTTCTCACAATTTTTAGTAGACAAACAATTCACCATTACGGTAAAACAACAATAATTTTAATCATGAATGAAACCCAAACTTCAGGACAAGTTAATAATATAAGGATCGAGATTTAAAACTGCTATGTTTTCTGTTTAAAGGATCTCCTTGAGACCGGCTGTCCTATACACAAAGCACTATATCAGATTCATGGAATCAACCACCATGGAAATAACCACCATTCAATTAACGCCCATTCTACTGCATTGTGTAGAGATATGGCCCTAACCACATAATATTATAGTTTTGTGGTGAGAAAGAATCAAGACATTGTTTACCTATATATATATATATATACACATACACACACACACATCACCCAGGTATAATGTGAAGGACCCAGGCTACTGATGGAGACAGCTGGCTTCACAAGAGATGCCTAATGGCATACACTTAAGCTCCTGGAATACATCACCAGAGTACAGTGTGATAGACTACCAACATATCAATCAACCAGTTCAAGCCTGCATGGGTCAGAGGAAATGAATAATGTACAATGTGTGAATACAAACAGAAAGAAAAGTTCAACTTGACCATTTACATGTACCAGTATATATTTTGTATTTATATTTTATTATAATAATATTATGAACAATTTACAAAAAGTTAACTTATTAATATCATATTTTGGAGTAACCTTCTACTACTGTAAATGCTATATTATGGAAACATGGAAATCAATCTGTACGAGAGGAGCATTTGTTTTCACAACAATAGACTTTTCACTGATTCAGACATCAAAATAAGCATCAAGTCTGGTAAACCATTTTCAGGTTACCACAAAGTACGTGTACAGTCCTGGTAACCTGTAGATTAATTATCACACATTTATATTTCCATTAATACTATCATAAAAAGATATTTATTGTGCAACATAAATGTGTTTTAGGTCATGTAGACAATATATCCGCATTACCGGAATAATTTAGTATGGGACAGCGGCCCGGTTACAATTAAGGAATGCACATTAGGAATCCTTTTCTGTCAATTTCCACAAAAAAAGAAACGGTAAAATGTTTTTGGAGATGCATTTATTGGTTTGTTTCAGTTGGAACCTGTACAGGTAGTACCTATGTGCCAGAGGCTTGCATAATACAATTTTATTCCTAATATATGATACTGACAATACCGAAAAACACTCTGGTAATAACCTTTATATATTGAAGCAATGATGTATACTTCATCTTCAGCACTTCTGTAAGATTGGCAGCATATTATTATTAATATATACTCACATGCAAAATAATTAATGGTTACTGATTTGCATAACAAATTAATGGTGTTTTCTTTACATGAATAAATGATTAACAACACACTGAACAATTAGAAACCACTGAATATTTATGTAAATATTATGATTACCAGTACATGTGATTATTCTAATATTGAAACACTAGGTGTAATGACAACACATGTCTATTTCTAGATATATATTATTACCTTCAGTATTGAAAGGGGAATTTTAAAAACATCAAAAATTAACGGAGTGATCAGCTTTTTTATGTGTGGATCATGTCCGATAATTTATGGAATCGCACTTAGGGCCTACCTCTGTTCCTTAGCAGCCTTAATGTGTACTTCACCACTCTCATTTAATATAATAGTAATACACTTATAAAACAGCCATTACTCTTCTGAGCTCATTTTTAGTACTCAATTACAAATAGGTCAAATTGAATGTACTTGTATATCAAAAAAGGACATGCTGAATAATACATCAGCAAACTTGATCATTAATACCAACCTCGGTGGTGTCATGGTTAAGCTATCAGACATAAGACTGGAAGGTACTGGGTTCGCAGCCCAATACCTGTTCTTATCCATAGTATGTTTTAATGACTCAGTAGGTAGGTTTAAGACTACTATACCCTCTTCTCTCATTAACCATTAGCAACTAACTCACTGTCCTGGATAAACAACCTAGAAAGCTGAGGTGTGTGCCCAGGACACATGCTTAAACCGTAATTGGATATAACAACAAAAATAACTTGGAATGAAATGGTAAATTAATGTTGGTCAAAGCATTTTTTTCCATTTTATATGCAATCCTTTCTTCTAGAACAGAAGTAAAATAAACCATGCATGACTGGGATGAACTAATGTCAAGGGGATTGTCACTTGAATGGGGAGACCAGAATGGAAATATTTAACACATGCCTGTCTTTAAGGCTACATTTTTAACACAGACCAAAGGAGACCAAAGAAGATCATGGCAAACAGCTGTGGCAAAACAATTTCTCCACTGCATTAACTTGTCAAGACTCAATAATAAAAAAAATCAAATCTGCTTAAGGCTGTTGGAAAGAAAAACATGAATTCACAGCCATAACTCACTGGAAACTGGGTAATATCCATAGAATTCTACTGTCTAGAGCTACAATCTACACAAGTGACGTGTTATGTTCTCATGGTCAACCTGGTCTCACCACAATCACCCGAGTTCCTATAGGCCTCAAACAAGACTACCAGTATAGAAATTTTAAAAAGAATGATTATTTACTTAACTACTCTTTCAATGTACAATTCTGTGAAATTAGCTGGGTTTTTTTCAGTGGTGTGAGGTTAAATTACCTGAAATCTTAGCAATTAATGGATATAGCCTGTGTGACATAAAGAATACTAAACAAGTTCCCATGAGAGACTGTTTATATTACGAGTGTGGTTTCAACTGAATATCATGATGCACGACTGAAAACACACAAGTTGTAATATAAATGACCTCCATTGGGAATGAGTATAGTATTCTGTTTATTACATTGCATAGCAATGAACAAAACGAGATAGAAGTGCTTAATTCCAAAATGAGACACGGGAATGCAAAGACTAAGACCATGGAAGAAGATACCACTTCTCAAAATGACGTCATTTAGCATTCACCAGATTTGGTTATAAAATTTATCAATGAAATGTTGCATTCCTATACCACACATCTCTCAATTAAGTTTATATAAATTAATACTATAAATGCATCCATGGCTAAAAAGTATCCAAATATATGTATTTTGTTAAATTATGCAGGTAACTTAAATTATTTAATAAGACTACCATTGGGAGTTTGAAGAAAAAGCATACAAATTATTGTTTTAAACAATATTTATTCCATATTTTTATTTTTTGTGGTAGGGATTGGTTGACAGGCATAAGCTTATATTAAGATCTGTTAAATATGAATTGATTAGGAAGAGTTCACGTGGACAAGGATTTCTTTAATGAACAGTAATGTGTGAAAAGTAGGTTATGGTGATTTAGTTACGCAAGGAACATTTTGTTCAGTATCACTTCACGATTCGCTATGCAAGTTTCATAGATCAATATATCAATTTAAAACATTAAACAGTATATAGTTGCTAATCAATTTAAAAATGACTAGAAATTTCAGTAATCAAGATTTTAAAAACAAAATGTTCCCTGTTATGGTATGTGACATACCAGTATCTTAAACTGTACCTGCATACAAGGTTTGATCATTTTATAAACATTGACAAGAAAGATATTCCAAGGAAACAAAAAGTTTATGTACTATAATAAAACCTGTCAAACACAGACATAAAAATTGACAGCAGATTTTTTTCTGATTATAAAAGTATGAATTGAAAGTACAAAATACATGCTTCTTGTATGATGCTCTAGGCGGTGGCATACTGTGTGGCACAACTGATGAGCTGATCAAAAGTCAAGATATTTCAAAAGACTAATCACACACTGTGTGAATAATATCAAATGGGTATTGCTGTCACGATGGCATAGTAAATTGTAATTGTTTGATAGATAATAGGAAGAGAACTGCTATGCATGTTATTCACATTGTGGCATAGTATATAATATTATATGGAAAATATGATTGAATTCCAGACAAAAGTGAGGGCACTTTATTCGAGCTAAGTGCATGAGCAGAACATTTTAACAATTTATATTAAATTTTAAAAATAGCAAAACCCCAGTTATTTTCTAACTCAATATCCAAAAAGCATTCTGAAAGTACTGCTTAAGCAATACATGCCACAACAAATACAAGGCCCAACAAATTTGTATATCTCCTAAATTCAGGGCAATAACTCTGACAAAAATTGGTATTTTGTCATAATATTCAAACTTGACCTGTATCAGTATTTGATAAAGCTATACAGTCTGTACACACACAATTTCAGATTAATATCTTGAGGCATTGTGAAAAAAATGTCCACAAAAACAAAATGTGGAACAGACGGACTGTCAGGACGGAGATGAAATCTACAGTCCCATCCGATTGGACCAGTAGGAGCCTAATAAAATCTGCCAATCGTTTTTAATATTTACAAGTGCCAGAGGTAGCCATGTTTATTATTATTACATAACTTGTAATTATTTTCTGGCAAAGAACCTGATTAGAAATATATATATTCTTGAATTTTATAAAAATAATTAACTTTGTATACCGATAGTCTCAATAAAAACTGCAATACCTGAATTGCTCCGAGGACCAAAAATGTTACTAAATTCAGTCTAATTTACTTGTTAAAACCATGTAAAACAATTTATCCTTCATTAAATTCTGAAGTCAATCAAAGGGTATTTAATGCATTACAACAAAGACATCAACACAGTATCAATTATATACCAGAGTTCATAACCCACAAGAATCATCAATGTATTGCCAGAGGTTGAAGAAGTGATTACTTTGAAGTCTCTGGAGAAAGAGTTGTTTACCCTTACTAGCAGTGTCTGTGACAGAATAAGATATTACCACTGACAAATCACCGGAGATTTGATGTTTCCATTGTGACCATGCTGAAGATTGCATGGCTGCTATCATCTAATTAATTCTCAAGATGGATTCTACTATTTCCAGCCAACAAATATCTTTCAGATGAGATAGCAGTTCTATATAAAGTACAAGATAACAAGTTTCTGTGTATATTACATAATAGTAAGTGTTTTATAAACATCAGTTCAGGCAAAAACACACACACTTAAAATACATCTATATTTACAGCATATACAGTGAAACCCTTCAAGACCAGACTATCTCTAAACCGGAATTATCCTAAAACCTGATATTTTCCCATGGTTTACAAGTCTTTAACACTAAAGTATACCTTTCTAAACGGAACATCTCTTTATTTAGTGCAATTTGTACTTCTGAAAACTGGACAATCAGACCATTATCAATTACTATGGTGCCACAAATTGTTTCGTTTATTGTCACTTCGATGTCTTAATTCAGCCGGATTAAATGACTGCGAACATAGCTAATGTAATATGCACATGCTCAGGTTAACCATTAGATGTGTAATCACTGTTACAATTCACTGGATACAGTTGGCAAATAACAGTTAAGCAATTAAAAGATCAAGTGACAGCTTTGATATCGTACAGGAATATACTCCCGCCATGGGACCCGGGACTGGCGAAGTCAGCCCCCGGACCCATGGTGGGCGTGCCTGAACTTTAGGGATAGGGGCACGTAAAAAGGATACCCATACCCATACAGGAGTATAGTTTGCTTTAAGGATTGAAAAATAACAATGAATTTAATCCACTGTCTTTCTATTGTTTGAGCGGGCAGCGTGGCCCAGTGGTACAGTGCCCGCCTGATGTGCGGTCGGTCTAGGATCGATCCCCGTCAGCTGACAACTGGGTTTTTTCTCGACATAACGATATGTCCGACGCCGATATAACCGTAATTAAAATGTGTTGAGTGCGTCGTTAAACAAACCAAAAAAAAAAAAAAA